>APFE030306483.1:157518-190936 GCA_000404065.3 Pinus taeda
TCACCCTCACCCTCATATATATGGCATTTGTTAGAAGGTTTTATGGAGAAAAAGATTCATAGCATTTTAAAATCTCGTAAAGTCTCGTAGACACCTTTCATGCATAGCTACATTAAAAAGGAATTAGTGTTTAATTGAGAAAATATTATAATTAATATAACTCAATCCAATTAAAATTTCTAAACTCAAATTCCCTAATGAATTTTATATATCATCCTATCTTCTACAAGAGTAATGAGTTCAAAGGAATAATTTGGTGCTTTACTCTTACAAAATTCGATAACCTACCTGAACTTCATAAATAGAAAAAACTTTTGCACAAGGTCAAGGACAACATAAAACTAAAATGAAATATTGAAGAATGAGCTCCATGTCTACATGCTCTCATTAAAAAAAAATCAAAATACTTTGAATTTGCAACTCATATCCAATGCTTCTCAAAGCTTGAAGGTTCCATGTAGAAGGCACGCTTAAAGATAGTTGGAATAAATAATGCACGATCTTTATTCAACCCAATTAAATATATTTAATTGGAATGCTTCTTTTTCCTTAAATTATTCATTCCCTCAATATATTACTCTTATTCAAAGCTATATGTGATTTTGTACTCCTTTTTGTCTTGAACTATCTTACTTTCATCCATATCGAAATCTTTATATTTGGCTAAAGTCGAAAGACCTTTTATATATGCATGTACTCTGTGATATAATATATAATATTATATTAGATATATATTTTATTATATATATATATATATATATATATATTATATTAGTTATGCGAGTTTCATGTTACAGATAAAGAATATATTAACTTTATTTTTTTAACTAAACGCAAAATTTGGAATTTATTGGTATGTTAATTTAAAACCTAAAACAATTGTGTCGAGATCACTAATCTCGTATTAAAATAATATTAAATTTTTATTAAAAAATTAAATAATTAATAATAAAAATTTTAATCTGGAATTTGATTTTTATATCAAATTTTATTAAAAATAAAATAATTATAATAAAAGAAAAAAAATTACTTTTTAGTATGAGGGAGATATGTAATTCATTAAATTAATATAGAATTTACAAATAATATGTAAAAATAATATTATTGGTACTACAAGATGTGTACTTCATTTTATATTTAGTTGACATGTAACATTTAAAACAAAAATATAATAATAAAAACAATTGTTTTTTACTATAAATCATAAATAACATGATTTTATATCAGTTTTATATATAGAAAAATAAAATAATTTAAATTAAAAAATTCTTACATTTTCACGTGGCAGGTGATGACGCCGTGTCAACAATTGGCGATTTTCAATCGAAAACACATTGTCACAAAGTAGAAATCGTCGATAAGGAGCTCCGTTGTGGTAAGCGCATGGTCTAGACGAAAGGCAAAAAACCAAGGGTGCAGTGCTTTATAAAAGGAAAAAGGCCCCTGGACAGGGGACTACAGGCCTTAGCGCCTTAAGGTTAAGCCTTAGGTCACAACCTTCGGTCTTGTGGTGAGAAATGCACAACAAGGACTAAGCGGGAGGGAGCTAGGAAATCGGAGATTGGCGATCGAAAATCTCTGATTGTTGACCCATTGGCATCAATGAAATACGCCAATAAAGAGGGCTATGATAGTGTTAGTGCCTGGCTATGAAGTAAACAGAAAATCAAAGGTGAAAAGCTTTAACACAAGGAGAAAGGCCCCCGAGAGTGTCTAAAGGACTTATTCCTCAAGTCTAAGCCATCAGTTACCACCCCCAGTCCTATGAAGGGGAATTCGAAAAAGGGGCTAGAAAAAAAGGGCCAAGAATGATCGAAATTCGTTGGTTTCACATGTTTGGTTGTGAATGAAGTTCTGATAGAGGAAAACGCTTCGACATTGCTCTGTAGTGTAAATCCTTTGATAGAGCAACAATACAAATATGTATTAATCGCTGTATGAATTGGAAATTGTGGTTTTGAATGAAGAGCTATAAGATTGATGGCAGAAGATATCTCATGCATGAATTACAGAATGTCCATGCCTAATGTACAGAGAAGCCATGCTTGAATAATGTCAATCTTTGTGAGCCTTGAATTGCATGGTGAGTCTCAGCGATGGGATAGCTGCAGACAGAGAGGATTGTGCCTAGGTTGAGTATGCAGGTGGTCTAGCCAGTAGCAGACACAACAACAACATGAAGAGGCCATGCCAAAGTACAATGTGCCGTAATGACTAAGGACAATGTCGCAACATTGACAGAGGCAAGATTGATTAGGGGTGAACTACAGAGGAACAAAACTCAGGAGCTTTGATGAACAAAGGGGGGAATGAAAAATAGTTATATGAGAGCTTTAGATAAAAACAGATCTGTTTGTGCACTACTGTAAGAGGTTGTGAATGAGCTAGTTTTGTATATAAAGGTCGGAAGTGCTTAAGAAAAAAAGAAGAGACCCCAAGTGCAGCACTATGTGTGTGAAAAGTCTGTGTGCTTTGTGTGTAAAGGCCTAAAGTGTCTATGTGTCGTGTGGAAGGTAGAGGTGCCTACACCAAGTGAGAAAGGTCGTGTGTATGTTGTTGAGAGAATATGTCCAACATATGAGCTTGTGTTGTGTGAAGCGAGGTCGGGAGAAGACTGCGTGCTGTGAAGAGCTGAGAGGCCAAGAGCTGAGTGACTATTGTTGTTAAGTAGAAGAGAAGGTTGCTTAAGAGTGTTGCAAAGCGCTGCAAAGTATAGTGACCAAACATAAAAGCTATTATCAGGTAGAGTTGCTGCTAAACTACAAAGAACAACCAATTCTTGTTTAAGTGTGGTTTGGTGCATGCAATACAAGAAGTTGGTGCTTCCATCTCTAGTAGAGCTTGAGAAGGCTTGGGGGTTGGTGCCTTCTACAAGTTGGTGCTTGGAAGAAATCCATGAGGTTGGTGCCTTCTACAAGTTGGTGCTTGCAACAAATCCATGAGGTTGGTGCTCATATGGTGCTTCTGGTAACTGAATAGGTGTCTACTAACATAGGGAGTTGGTGCTTCCCACTAGTTGGTTCTAGAAAACAATCAAAGGGAGTTGATGCTTCCTGTGAGTGGGTTCTCACAAAACAAATTGATGTAATAGATTAGGTGCTTCTATTTACATCAAGGATGACAATAAGCTTTGTGGTTTTTTCCCAAAAGGGTTTCCATGTGAAAAACCTTGTGTCTCGTGTGTATAATGCTTATGGTTGATATGCTTGTGTGTTGAGTTTACGTTGTTACCATATTATATATTGTTGCTATTTATATGGATGAATACCAAGTTTAAATAAGGAAAGTATTTAATATACATACTCTACCCTCTTTAATTTGAACTTATGATCTCTTAGGTTTGTGACCTCTTAAAAGGAAACACAAGGTTTTAATTATTAGGGCGACTCAATAAATTGATACTGCCCTCTTAAATTTGAACTTGTGACCTCTTGATGTTAATGACCTCCTACCCACCTACACGAAGCAATATGACCCCTAAAATCTAGAAAAGTAACATACTCTACCCTCTTAAATTTAAACTTGTAATTTTTTAGGAGGAAACACATGTTCTTAACTATTAACCACTTTCGAACAATACTATGCAAAATAATTTATCTTTTATTCTTCAATAATTAAACCAAAAATTAATAATTATCTTTTAAATCATAAATAATTTTCGCTTAAATTTAAAATAAAATAATAATATAAAGCCTATTCTCTTTATTTTATTAATCATTTTTTTATACGTATATTCACCGCCCAAACAAATATTCTAATGTAAGCGACCAAATATGTAACATAAACTTAAACTAAATATTGACAAGAAGACATCGACCACATATCTTGTCAATATTTAGTTTTAAGTTTTATGTTATATATTTGGTCTCTTACATGTAAGAATATTTTGTTTTGGGCGGTGAAGTTATACCGGTTATAAATAAATGATTAATTAAAATAAAAGAGAATAGGCTTTATATTATTATTTTATTTTAAATTTAAGCGAAAATTATTTATGATTTAAAAGATAATTATTAATTTTTTGTTTAATTATTGAAGAATAAAAGATAAATTACTTTGCATAGTATTGTTCGAAAGTGGTTAATAGTTAAAAACATGTGTTTCCTCCTAAATTAAATCCCTTGAATTTAGTACTCTATCCCATCATGTTCAAAGCTTCCAAGAAATTCCATGCAAAATATAGAAGTCACGCTTAAAGATATAGTGATTGTCTCGAACTTGGATTCTTGGCATTTAAATTATGCACGATCTTTATTCAAAACAACTGAATAGATTTACTTGGATTGCTTCGTTGTCCTTAAAATTATTCATTCCTTGAATATATTAACTTATCCAATGTTTTAGGTGGGTGTGGAACCCTTTTTGTCTGCATTTCCTACCTAAAGGAATTAATGACATGTCCATATTTGCCTAGGAAAAACTTCATATTTGCCTACGAAAGTCCATTAAGATATGATTTTTTTGTTATTAGTCTAAAAGTCCAAACACCTTTTTATTGATCCATGTATTCTAATATACACATACATTAATGCATGTATCATTAATGTATTGTAATATACACATACATTATGATATGCTCTTTTGGTTATTTGTATAATGAATTCCATGTGAGCATATTTTTTATGGGTTTTTGTTAGGAGAACTTATTTCTTTTACTAAAATGCCAAATTGGAATTTTTAGAATTTTATCGATGGTAAATAAAAAACTAATATTATTCTATAGAAAATACAATTTTAGAGTTACCAGTATTGCTTTTGCAATAGAATGGATATACACTATTCTAGAGTTACCAGCATTGCTTTTGCAATAGAATGGATATACACTAATGGGATATGTTTACATTCCATATTAATGAATTGGGTTTGTATTTTTAAAATTTGTGTTTCAATAACTTATTTAATAACATTATGATCGAGAATTAATGTTTCTTAGGTATAAGATAATTTAATTTAGGATGGCTGTGGATATTTTATTAAACAATTCATCATAATAGATTTAGTAAAATATATTATAAAATATAAAATTTATATTATAAGGTTATTTCTCTTTCGATTTATATATTTTTTTAATTATTATTTATTGCATATTTATAAACCATAAATTAACACAAGGTAAAATAATTGAAACTTTTTCAGGAGAAAACTTAAGTGGAAGGTGAGGTTGCTCTATTCTATTTTTCTGAATAGAAAATAGATGCAAATACAAATAAGTGATGCATGTGGCCCGTGGGCTGCCATAGTGCACAAACCCTCCCTTTTTTTTATCTCTCCCTCTCCACTCTTAGCTACTCTGCTCACCATTGGAACAAAATGCACTCAAATAGAAGGGAACCCTTTTTCATCCTAATGGCCCAATTATAACATAGTGTAATAGCTCACTTGTAGTTAGGCTTGACTCTTTTCAACCCTTAACTAGAGTTATAATATTAACACTTTTAGAGTTTTCTTCATCATGATCATGTGGCTATTATCTTTTCCATTAGTAATGGGGGTTGACGTGGCATCCTCTTAAATTATGGTAGTCAAAACAAGAAGGTCAACTTTCGAGGGGCATAACTTTTGCATACAAACTTTGACTGAGGCGATTCTTGCATCATTGGCAAAATAAATGTCTGTAGAATAGTGCTAAAAGGTGTGGCACTTAAATGGAAATGTTCTACCCCAAAAAAAAACATCGTTTGATGCCTCAAATTTCTTTTGAAAGGTTTTGAACCCCAATTCACCAAATTGGGACCCGTTAGTGAAAATAGTCGTATGAGTTGATTCCTCCACCTTTTCCAATCTAAAAATCTTCCATATGGATTACAAATAATGTAAAGATCCAATATGGGCCAATTGAGGATAATTCTTATTAATTAAATTGAATTATTTTTCCTCATGCTACTGAATAGTAAAAGGAATATGATGGTATTTTAACATGAATGTGTATATACAACAAATGCTAACTTCTAGTTTTTATGACTAATGAATAGAAGAACCTAGCTCTTTTGTAAGAGAATATGGCCAAAAAATATTATTAAGATTTTATGTCAACAATTAATTTATGATTGTGGCAGCAACATGTTAACAAGAACAACTGTTGCTTTTCAATTTCATAATTTTTTTCAATGCACGGGGGATTTAACTTGTTGATCATATATTACCACATTCACCGATAAATGGGGTTTTTAAATCATGAAAAATAAAGTGAATATGCTGTAGGTATTGGAGGGGATTGAGGATACAGATGGATTTATAGGTTTTGGGGGATATAAAAAGGGGTATCTAGTTAAAATAAACCCCATGATTCAATGAAAGACCCAAGTAGACATTTCTCTATTAAAAGTGTGAACCCTCCAATTATGGCTTGCCTATTGTAATCTAAAGTATGGAAAATGAAAAGCACTTGCTATTACAATGCAATGGTGTGTATGAAGAACATCTAAATAATGTTAGCAAGAATTTGTAATAAAACTAATCACAATGGGAAAAGTCCATCAATGTCATCATAAGCAAACTCATGCCAAACCCTCACGAAGATAAACGAGTTCAAGTCGATTAGGAACACTTCTTTTTCATTGAACTAACAACTTGAAAACAAAACACAATAGTCATACCACATAAAAGTGAGTAATCATGATGCCTTATGCATGCTCTATGCATCATTGTGGCTTGTGATAAATATAATGAATATTATGTTGAATGGTGCATGTTGGCTTAGGGGGTCCTAACCGAGGTTCAGAGTTAGTTGCGTCAACCAAAAAAACCCTACACTACTAGCCCTTTAGGGAACAACCCATGTAGTGTAGGCTGTAGTCTCACCCGAAGCAGTATGGGGGGATGCTGGAACAAAGTTTTTGCATCCAAATATGAGTGTGATGTCTTTTAGTGCCCTAGATCTGCCTTCACGTAGATTTATAAGCTCTTAGGGATTGACACTGCAACTTTGCTAAAACAACATTAGACCTTCACGAGGATCCATGATCGGTCTTTGTGGACCCTTAACAATCTATTCATCCACTTATGCGCACCAGAAAACAACCCTATATCAGATCTCACACAAATCTACTTTAAGTATTTAATAAACACAACCGATTTTATCCCAGTCTTTGCGAAAGTACTTAACATGCATTGTGTACATTTATTAAGACTTATTCAAGTGAATCACGCATCATTAGATCAATATTTCATAAACACATTAACTATCCACATCATATATCATAAACAAAAGTAAACAGAAATAAACATATATACACATGAATTCTTCAATAATATTGTTTATTGATCTTAAATTTAGATTTACAGATTCAAAAATACCCTGTGCACTTAGCTGCAAGGGTCCGCGCACTCAGTTGTAGAGCCTTTCTCTGCTATCTGACCCTCTCTTCTGTGCTATCACTTTCTTCTTACTGACCCATAACTAACATCATTATGCCTTAGACTCTCTAAGACACACCTATTTATAGCCTTGTACGTACAATCCCATGGTCCGTGGACCATGGGTGGATCTAAAAAACGACTCAACTTTTACATAAAAAGGGGCTAAAATCCCTTTAACTCCTAACCATCCACGTGCTCTGCATCCACAAATCGGAGAGACTATACATCATTTACAAAAATTACATCAAAACTTGGGTTATCTTAACCTCAAAACTGACCTAGGGGACCCCATCCCAACAGGCCCCCAACACAAAAGTCATGACTCGCCCTTGAGTCAGTCATCTATCACGACAATCTTGCTGTGAAGATCCCCTAGCTCCACTTGAATCACGACAATTTTGGTAGCGCTTTGAGTGTCTGCTTGCTTGATCTCCCCAAAAAAAATTTTGGTGCTTAGTCTTGCAGCCGCCAACCTCATTGTCTGTTACGTCTGCTACAATCCCTTTAGCTTATCTTGAATAGTGTTCATTACTTGATAAGCCTCCTCTAGCCAAGGCTCCAGCTCGGCCTTGAGCAAGGCCTCCTTTTTCTTTGCTACCTCTACCTATGAGGGGAGTTTCTTCCCCTCCTGCACTTTTGCAAGGCATAGTGTTGGTGTGATTGAGCACGCCATTGACCTAACTTCGTTATATTGTTGCTGCAACTCCCTGATATCTGTATTCAGTGTATGCATGTTTGGATCTTCCTGCAGATTAGTGACCAACTCCATGGCTTTCTGAAATACTGTTGTGTAGTATGCAATTGTGGCATCTAGAGTAGCTAGTCCTTCCTTGATCGCGGCTTCGCACTATTCTCACACCTCCGGTGGAGTTGTGGGCTACGCCTTCAATTGCAGCTCCATGATCTTCATGTTGAGTTCAAATTGAACTCCATTAACCTCATCTTTGGCCTCGCGCACACCATCAACTAATATTCTAATCTTCGCTTCTATCTGTGCATCCTCGGGAATATGAAGCTCAGGCACTATTCTTCATGCCTCTGCGATAGCTGACTCAAGTCATGAACTGTGCGCTTGGAGTGCCTCTTTTTCTTGTAGAACCTACGTCTTCTCAATGAAAAACTGCTGATTCTTAACCTTGATTTCTTTGACAGCACTAAGTGCTCGTTGTTCCCGGATGCAAAGTTCCTCCATGGATCCCTGTAATAGTGCATGCAATGACTCTAGTTGCATTTGGGAAAGTTTCAGGCCCATCTTCGGGACTCTATCAAGGAGGGCGCGCTGTTTCTTGTTGTCGACACGGAATGAACCTACAGGAAAGGGGAAGACTTGCACATCCTATGACGACCATAGAATTATCTTTGCCGTTGTACTTTGACCTCGTGCCAAACTGCCTATTGCGCCGCTCATTTTCCTGAGATCTGCTTGGATCTTGGTTGCTTGGAGCTACAACTCTCGAAGATCGTTCTGGATTCCTCCAAACTTTGTATGTACTATTGTTCCAACTGCTGCAGTACATCTATGGCGGTGTCCCTAACTTTATCAGTGATCTCAACCAGATCGTTTTCTATGAGCACCATGGGATCAACCTGTGTTTTATGAGATTTTCTTCTTCTTCCGTGACCCACCTTATTTTTCTAGCTCACATCTTTTCAGAATGAAGGGGGTGCGCTGCCCTTCCTTACCTCCATCGGCTTGTCTTGTTTCTATTTGTGTTTTCGGCAAAGGTGACTAGTCACCTTGCTAGGTCTCACGTTGCTCCTGTTCCACATTTTCCTTGGAAACACGTTCCTTCTCAACCTGAGCCTTCTCTGCAACATCCTTCTTTTTCTGCGCAACCAAGTTTTGTGTAGCCTGCTTAGTTGCCTCCTTCCTTTTCTTCATGGTCGTACTCTTCGCACCTGTGCTTGGTCCATCAGCTAGATTTGAAGGGGCACACCACTCAGCTGGCCAACACGCCACTACCTCTTGCACATTTGTCTCTATAACCAAGTATGGAAAATCATGCCCCTTTTGTGTTGGATCCTTCCATGCCTAGATATATACACGATGAAAGTCAGCCTTGAAGGTTGCATAGGATGACAACTGCGTGTACAAGGTTAGGGACAACCTTCGGCATTGGTTAATTTCCATGCGAAGACTCGATTCCATCAGGACCCAAAAGATTTTTGTTTCTATGATCCATGTAGGGTCCTTTGTATCCCACAAGGAGGCAAATTGTGTTGCCTCTGATAATCCTTCTTCCATCGGAGGAAACTAGCTATCCTTTGGTAGTTCCCACGCAACCAATACAATCAAGAGTAGTAACCAAATGTAATGAAATGACTTAGTCTCGTCCTGGGTTGGCTATCCTTTGGTAGTTCCCGTGTAACCAATACAATCAAGAGTAGTAACCAAACGTAATGAAACGACTTAGTCTCGTCCTAGGCCTCACGGCAATTTATGAGGAATTCCCGGCACAGGTATCTGGACCAGTTGAACAGGATGCCCTTCGCGAACTGAGAAGCTAGGGACACTACGGGCATTGGAACTTCATTCGCGTGACACTTCCTCATCACCTTTCCTTCCAATCTCTTCCTGGCCAACTGAACTGTGGAGTCTGAGATAGAAAAAATTGAGTACCCGCGTGACTTCTTTACAAGTTTGTAATCTTTCTTCATCTACTCAGCAAGCTCCTTCTCCCCCATCTTTTTGCTAAATTCCTTGGCCGGGTTCAAACCTTCATGCAGTAGGTGTGTAATCCTGTGAATAAGCATATGTGTGATGGGTATAGAATCTCCTAGTCATAAACACCCATCATGCACCAAAGTGAGCAGCTAGAGTATGCAAATTTTGTTAATGGGGGTGCAGTGGTAATGTGGCACCCAAAGCAAGTTGAGCAACCAAGATTACTCAACACCGCAAACCCATTCCACCATTTCCAGCATTGTCACACCCATTTCTTCATAATACATGTGCTTCATGAATTTATTCGTCACTAAGTGTGGGAACTTAGCGTGATCCGCTAGGTCCCAGTCCTCCATATTCAATAACAGGACTCGCGTGAGCCATGGACCTTCAAAATGCACCTGCTCAGGTAGCAGCGGTGTGGAGATGGTGAATTTTTCTGAGTCTGGGTATTTGGTGATCTTTGCCTTCCCCTTTCTCGGAGGGATATACCCAAGGAGCTTTGTATGGGCTCTGTGACTTTAGCATCGATATCCTCTGTGTTCCTTGACCTTGTTCCACCTCCATGTCTACAACCTTCTACTTATCTTTTGTTGGATATTTATATTTCTTCTCGACTAGTGTCACAGTATGCTTCCTTGGGGAAGTGCGTATCTATGCCAGATTTTTCTGCTTCTCCTTTACGGCAGGTTGCTTTTCTTTCACCATGGATTGTTTCATCCTAGGCGACCTCAGCGATGTGGGAGCTACAAACATAGCTTCAACACTAGATATTTTAGTTCCTAGGGTGTCATGTACAACTACTTCTGAACTGAAAGCCTCAACGAGGTTGGTGACAATCATCCTCTCCATAAATAGCTCACGGGCTTCCAAGGAAACATCTGTGTGGGTGAAGAATTCCTCCCAAAATGCTTGGCTCATAAGCGACAAACAACAAATTTCAGAAAAAAAATCCAAGGGTGCAAAGTGTTCTCTGTTGGACCGGAACGCATAATTTAAATGGGTTTTTGAATTCAAATTCGACCGCTCCCCCAAAATTATGACAATTAATGTTTTTTTGGCAACATATCTTCAAATATTTTTGCCTTAAATGCTACCAACCTGCTCCTCTTAACCGTCTTATCTCAAGTCATGAATAGTGACTCCAACGGTCACTTTTCTGCTATGCTGCACGACACCTCCCTCCATAGTGCAGCTTCTTATGCGCAACTTCATCAGTTGTATCTTCATCATCTTTCACATAGCTTTCCTGCAGCATAGTCCTCCGACCCAGGCAGTGTAGTTTATAGTCCCACACTCCCTTGCAACTACCTGGAGCACTAAGACTGTCCTGCTGCCGTATAGTCATTGCACAGTATCCCTTGTATATAGCTTCAATCGACTTTTTTTCACTCTTCTCAAAAAAGGTTCTTCATTTAGCTTCACGAGCTGACCTGTGCCTCCATCTGTAATTTCTTTGATAACCCAGCCAATGCATCTGAAATTTACCCAAAAATTTAGTGAACTTACTATCATATAACAATATGAGATCGTTTACCTTGAATGTGCGAAACTTGATGTGTCAATCGTGCCATGATTTTTTGCGTTCCTTCTATACTTGCTGATGGAATCTAGCCAAGAATCGGTCCTCTTCAAGCTCAATGAGCTGTGCAAGCGGTTCTTCTAGGGCTTCACGATCTACCATACCTGTGAGAGCTGCTATGTGCAAAATAGGCTCAATATATTCCATAGGCATCACAGATTCTATGCCATATACCAATCTGAATGGTTTCTAACCTGTCATCTTTTTACAAGTAGTCCTATAAGACCATAGCACTGCAGGTATGTGCACATCCCGGTCATTCCACTGTGCATTGTAAATCTTCATCGATGCATTCTCCAAAATATTATTAAAGGCCTCAATTGTTCCATTAGCCTGTGGATGATACAGAGTGCTCTTCTGATGGTAGACTTGGAATTCTTTTGTTAACACGCTGATCATCTCGTTTTGGAAGTGCGTACCTCGATCACTCATTAACACCTTCGGGAAACTAAATCTAGTTAAGGCATAATCAAACAAAAACTTTGCAGCTGTAGCTCCTGTATAATCCTTAACCGGCTATGCCTCTGCCCATCTGGTTAGATACTCCATCGCGGTGATGATGTAGCATGCACCAGTTTTCTTCCCTGGGGCTGAATTGGCCCAACAAAATCAATCACCCATTTTTCAAATGCTTGCAACGATACTTTAGGTTGTAAGGGAAATTCATCCCTTCATGATGGTCTGTCCATTCTCTAACACGCATCGCATGCCTTACAATATGCTTTGGAATCCTTATGCAATGTTGGCCACCATAGACATGTGCGCAAAAGCTTCTGCATAGTCACCTTTCCTGCATAATGTCCTCCCACAACCCCTCCATGAGCTTCAACAAGAATTTTATTTCTCTCAAAATTTGGCACATGTCTTTGCAATATCTCATCTGCACCCATATTATACAAATGTCCCGCAATTACTGAAAAGTATGTCGTGTGCACTATTAGCTCCTTCTTTTTCCGACTTGTATACTCGTCCGGTGCCATCCCCGTAGTCAAAAAGTGAATAATATCTGCAAAATGATTGCCCACTTCGCTATATGATCACATAGACCATCTCTCCCATCATATTTCTCACTCAATTGAGTGTTAGGACAACCAAACCACAACCTCCTCATCCTTTTGTACTCCCGCCATCCATCAAAGCTATCCTTGTGCATACCCCACCATTGTGCAGGCGTAGTGCATAGTGCCAAATCTAATGCTTTAAAACAGTGATGCTCAGGGACTTCACGTTCAAATGCATGCACAAACTTATCCACATTAGTTAAACCATCATAGTAAGGTAAGTTCCTTACCTCCAATGAAACGCAGTGCAATGATTTAGTCATCATATTGCATTGCAGCATGGATAGTTCATGCAACCAATTCTGCCAATGCTCCAACTCTTCAACTAAATCAGAGGTGCATGAAATGTCACGATCCCATGCGATCCTGCCATCTTCTATTGGATTGATCCAATCCTAGTCTCACGTTTTTATCTTTTAAATATGATCCATATCATCTTTACTTTCTTCATAAGCGTGGACCGGTTCAGTGTAGTGCGCCCCTTCTGCAGGGTCCAATGATACTACAACTTGAAGCGATTTATTTTCAAATGAAATTGTCCTCTTATTCAATTTGATGAATCCATTTGTCTCAATGGCCCAGTCAATTCTGAGGAGCGCGGGGTATGGATTGCTGTCATCAACAATCTCTATCACTTCAAAGTCATCCATCCCGCTTGCACCTTCTATATCAACTGTTACTCCATATAGTCATCAGAGACCACTGCAACACAGGTCTCCCCATTCTTTCCCATGTTTGTTTTGGAAAGCGTTTGCATTAGACCCCAGGTCCAAGATGACCTGGTCCATCTCATAATATCTTATCTACGTGGTGTGCCTCATCTCAGGCCCTGTTCTAGCTTTATGTTTGCCAATTTTTCTAACTATGCAGTGTCCATCAGGGACATTTTCTTTGTCAGCGCATTTTTTTATTAACTCCTGTAGGCCTTTCACATCTTTGCTATTGTGTAGAAGTTTCATGCAGGTCTCCAAGAATGTGGTAAGGATAGAGGGATCAACCTCTATAGGTGCACTGGTTTCTTGCACTTTTTTCTGGCTTCCTGAGGTGGAAGCCTCAACGAAGCTTTTCTTGGCTTCCATAAAATTTCCCTTAGCACACACCAAATCAAAACCATCTTCCTTTTCTAGGGCCTTGCAGACCCATCCGTCCTCTTCAAGATGTTTTCCTTTATCATCACTAGTGGTTATCTTGCTTCTTAGCGCTATATTCATGCTCTGGTCCTCCTCGCGGGGCTTAACTCTCATCATCAGTAATTTCTGCGGAGGTTGTTGAGGCTGCGCCTTTTTCTCCTGCACCTTAGCTATTAGCACTAGGTATTCTTCTATAGTGTGGTCAAACTGGCTGTAGTATTGACATGAAGGGTGTGTCTGATTCTGACACTCCCATGTGTAGTTCCATGGTGATCTGCAGTTGTAACAAATTACCTGACCTTGGCCTCTACCAGACCATCCTCCTCCTCAGCCTCATCCTTGTCCCTGATATCCTTCGTGCGTTCCTCTGGCACCCTGCTCTCAAGGACAAGTTTCTTCTTGCATTTTGTAGGTAGGTTTTCTTTCCATCATTAGCTCATGGTTGTGACAGTGGTGCTCATCGTGGCCCATTGATTTGCAAAAGTTACAAAACAACTACTGCAATGTCTGGACGAACTTTTGAAGTAAATTGCAGTTATTTGTTGCATGTTGTCCAGCAACCTGACAAATAGCACACCATAGCACGACCCCCACACTTGGTCCTGCTGGAGCTTATGGCCTTAAGGGAATTGGTCCCCCTACTGTAATATAATTTAAAAAGACGAGGCAGTGGTCTTTATCATGCCCATGGAACTTACACTTTAGACACCATACTTCCATGTGCACCTCTAGTTTAGTCTCCTTGTCTTTCTTCAAGCTCTGCAATTCCAAGCAGAGACTCAGTAACTGAGTGTGAATTTGTTGTACCCCCAAGGTCGCATCCTGAATAGGCGTTGCATGCAACCTCATCACAATTTCTAGGGCTTCTGCTTGAGTTCTTATCTTTTTTGTGACAAAGAAATCCTCAGGTGGGGCAGAAGAAAAGCTATAAACCACTCGCGGTGCTGACCATCTGTGAGCTGCATATTAGCTTCTCAAATTATGCATTTCAGCCTTTTATCTAACTTCCAAGGCGTCTCATCAACCCTCATCATGATATCCTTAAACCAACTATTGACTGCAAGTCAGACTTATGCTTACTAAACTCTTTGTTCAAAGCAACCTTAGTCTTTGCTAGCATTTCCAGAGGATTATCAGAACAACAATTAATATACCAAGTCAGCACGCGACCCTGCAGAGCAGTAACCAATTGTGCCTTCTTTATATTATCATGAGTAATGTGTTGCATTATCTACATAACATTTGCAACAAACTAGAACTGCTCTGTGTCTTCACTCCCTATGCCCTTGAAAATTGGCAACTTCATTGTGTTTGACATGTTGAATGGTAGTGGCAGTGGTGGAGGTGTGGGCGAAGGTGTATGCAGTGGAGGTGGAGGTGGAGGTGGATGGATGGATGATGTTTCCATGAAAAACCCTGTCGCTCTCAGCTGAACAACACTCCGCAGTGAGGCATGTACTTCTCCCTTGTCATCGCTCAAAGGAGGTCCAATCAATGGGCTATATTTAGGACCTGGTTTCTCTTGATCTCTGAAGAGTTCTCCACTTCACGTAGCTTCGAACATCAAGGTATCAACTGCAAATTCCGTAACAAATCCTCCTATAATTCGATCAAGCCAGTGATCGACATCCTATGCGATTTTGTCTTCAGAGGCTTCTAATCATCATACCAGTTCTTGAGTCCACATTATTGGACCGTCAAGCTTCCATCTCCCTTGACCATCTGCCAATTTGGCTAACCACTCGTATAATTTGATTGGGAAGGTGCAAAATAAAATTTTGTGTATCTCTGTATACAAATACCTATCCAACCACTGCTCCTTTGACAGGCGCAGGTTCTTGTTTCCCTACACCGTGACTTCGTGATTTTTTCTATCTAGCCACTTTTCAATTACTTTCTTCATTGGGTTCCAGTGATGCGATATCACACATCTCCTTCAAGTAGATCCCGGTCTTGGCAACAGAACCATTTATTGGCTTAGGGGGTCCTGACCCAAGTTCAGAGTTAGTTGCGCTAACCAACAAAACCCTACACTACTGGCCCTTTCGGCAACAATCCGCATAGTGTAGGCTGCAGTCTCACCCGAAGCAGTATGAGGGGATGCTGGAACCAAGTTTCCGCATCTAGAGATCAATGTAATGTCTTTTAGTGCCTTTGATCTACCTTCGCGCAGATCTATAAGCCCTTAGGGCTCGGTATTGCAATTTTTTTAAAACAACTTTCAGACCTTCGTGAAGGTCCACGATGGTCTTTGCAGACCCTTAACAGTCTATTCATCCACTTATGCACATTAGAAAACAACCCTAGATCAGAGCTCACGTAGATCTACTTTAAGTATTTAATATACATAACCAATTTTATCCCAGCCTTCGCGAAAGTACTTAACATGCATTGTGTACATTTATTAAGACTTATTCAAGTGAATCGCACATCATTAGATCAATATTTCATAAACACATTAACCATCCACAACATATATCATAAACATAAGTAAACATAAATAAACAAATATGCACACGAATTCTTCAATAATCTTCTTTATTGATCTTCAGTTTAGGTTTACAGATTCAAACTACCCTGCGCACTCAGCTGCAGGGGTTTACACACTTAGTTGTGGACGCTACCTAGATATCTGCACACTCAACTACAGAGTCTTTCTCTCCTATCTGACCCTCTCTTCTGTGCTATCACTTTCTTCTTACTGAACCATAACTAACATCATTATGCCTTAGAGTCTCTAAGGCACACCTATTTATAGCCTTTTACATACAATCCCATGGTCTGCGGACCATGGGTGGATCTCAAAACCGACTAAACTTTTACATAAACAAGGGGCTAAAATCCCTTTGACTCCTAACCATATATGTGCTATGCATCCACAAATCGCGAAGACTATACATCATTTACAAATTACATCAAAACTTGGGTTATCTTAACCTGAAAACTAACCCAAGGGACCCCATCCCAACAGTGCAAGGGTTCCAAATGATGGCCTTGGATTTATTGTGATTATGGATTTCACATTCACTTCTACTTACTTCCACCTGTACATAGTTCAAAGCTTTTGTATATAATTTCTCCTCATTTTTTATTTTATTTTATTTTATGGAAATTCCTCCACACCAGGCCCTTAGCATTAAATAACTTCTTGGCCACTTGAAGTGGGTCATGGTGGACTCTTAATGATATGGCCATTAAATCAACTTCGTTAGAGGCTTGAAAATGTTGTTATGACCAAGAGCTGATTCAATACATCCACTTCGTGATTCTGGTTTCTTCTAAAACTTGATTTTTGGGAATTTCTTGGAGACAGACCTTTCTCAAAATTTAAAGTCAATTTGCATTGTAAAAGGGCGCATTTTTAGTTAAAGTCGGTGCCCTCCATTTGTTGAGCTTTATATGTTAAGGAAATGGCTAAAATTGATGGATTATTAGAGTCATTGAACACTCTAATACATCTACTATTGATAACATTGTTAAAATTGGTAAAGTTTCTCTCATTGATATTCAAATCTACTTACAAGATGCACAAGAGAAGATTGAGTTTCTCCACCTTAAGTCACAACTCCGGAAAAATCAATTACAACAAAGTAATCAACATTTTGAATTGGTTCTTGTTAAGAAAAATTCATTATTTGAGGTTGATTCCCATCAACAACCAACACTTGATCAAATTGGTGAGGTCACTTTAGGAGCAAATTCACATGAAGATGCAAATGTTTTACTTGCAATTCCCAAGCCCATCATTAGACCTTGGGAAGAAGTCATTGACAACAATCATCGAACTGGTCTTGGGTATGAGAAAGAAGTGTTCTTTCACATTCTGAACTACTCTAAACCCATCCAGTTTTAGAGTGTTGGGTTTCTTCAAGACAACTCATCTTCGCTTGCTCCTCTTTCATAGCCACTTCAGATTGTCAAATGCTAACTTTGTTCAAGTTGGCAACATGAAAGATCAACTTTTTTATTGTCACCCTTTTGAGTATTGTGGAAAACATACTCATTGTTCAGATAGATGATTTAAACACAAGACTCATGCAAGAACAAAGATTCACCCTGGATGTATTACTTCTTGGCAATGGTCTTCAACAACCAAGGAGATATATCAGTCATAGCACACAGTTCATTCACGAGTACTTACATGCCTTGCAGTGGGCATATCTTCATCTTCTCACCTTTTATCTAACAAGGGAGAGAATTGCTAGTCAATCGCTAGATTCAAAGTTATATCAAACGAGCCTAAGCCATAAACTGAACAAAATCTTGGAGCTAGAGCCTAATGCCAAAGACATCCAGTTCTAAAGTCATAGTTATAGCCAAAAAAAACTCATGTTCCATGAAAATGATTTGGTTGGTGGCCTATCATAAACCACTGATGGTAGAATACTTCAACTTCTTCTACCTATCTCATCATTTTGTGGTCAACTTTAAACCATCATCAGGGAGCACTTCCATTCCATAGAAGACATCAACTTCTAGCTAGATTCTATATTGTTCTAAAAACTACTTCAATCCAAGTTCAAGAGTTGGTTGTTAGCCTTAAACCACCAACAATAGAGGACTTCAACTTTTGCTGCCTCTTTTGGTTTGTGGTCTTCCAGAAAGCACCATTTTAGAGAGCACATCTAGTCATTGGTTGCCATACACTTTTGTATTTTAGCTCTCTTCTTGAACTTACATACACCCCTTCAAATTAGGCGAGAGGGGGGATGTCAGAAACATAATCCTTTGGGATTATGTGAATTTGGCACTTCACTGAGTGGACGACAAAAAGCCTCAAGTGAAAACCAACATTCATGAAAAGTCCAAGAGACCTCTTGAAAGATGAAAACCAAATATCAAGAAAATGTATATTAATATATATATTATGTCAATAATATGCCTTTTATATTTCTCTTGATTTATCTTTTATTTTATAAATTCCAACCTACAATATGGCATTTGTTAGAAGGTTTTATGGAGAAAAAGATTCATAGCATTTTAAAATCTCGTAGACACCTTTCCTGCATAGCTACACTATCTTTATTCAACACAATTAAATATATTTAATTGGAATGCTTCTTTTTCCTTAAATTATTCATTCCCTCAATATATTACCCTTTATGGATGCATGTACTCTGTGATATATATATATTTTTGTGTGTTATGGAGTTTCATGTCACATGCTAAAGAATATATTTAACTAATTTTTTTACTAAACGTAAATTTGGAATTTTATGGGTAGGTAAATAAATACCTAAAAACATATTGTGTCGAGATCACGTAATCTTGTATTTAAAAATAATATAATTTTTTATTAAAAATTAAAAATAAGATAAAAAATTTAATGGGCCATTTGATATATCAAATTTTTATTAAAAAATAAAATAATTATAAATAAAGAAAAAAATTACTTTTTAGTATGAGGGAGATATGTAATTCATTAAATTAATATAGAATTTACAAATAATATGTAAAAATAATATTATTGGTACTACAAGATGTGTACTTCATTTTATATTTAGTTGACATGTAACATTTAAAACAAAAATATAATAATAAAAACAATTGCTTTTTACTATAAATCATAAATAACATGATTTTATATCAATTTTATATATAAAAAAATAAAATAATTTAAATTAAAAAAATTCTTACATTTTCACGTGGCAGGTGATGACGTCATGTCAACAATTGGCGATTTTCAATCGAAAACACATTGTCACAAAGTGGAAATCGTCGATAAGGAGCTCCGTTGTGGTAAGCGCATGGTCTAGAGGAAAGGCAAAAAACCAAGGGTGCAGTGCTTTATAAAAGGAAAAAGGCCCCTGGACAGGGGACTACAGGCCTTAGCGCCTTAAGGTTAAGCCTTAGGTCACAACCTTCGGTCTTGTGGTGAGAAATGCACAACAAGGACTAAGCAGGAGGGAGCTAGGAAATCAGAGAGTGGCGATCGGAAATCTCTGATTGTTGACCCATTGACATCAATGAAATACGCCAATATAGAGGGCTATGATAGTGTTAGTCACTGGCTATGAAGTAAACAGAAAATCAAAGGTGCAAAGCTTTAACATAAGGAGAAAGGCCCCCGAGAGCATCTAAAGGACTTATTCCTCAAGTCTTAGCCATCAGTTACCACCCCCAGTCCTATGAAGGGGAATTCGAAAAAGGGGATAGAAAAAAAGGACCAAGAATGATCAGAATTCATTGGTTTCACATGTTCGGTTATGAATGAAGTTTTGATAGAGGAAAACGCTTCGGCAGTGCTCTATAGTGTAAATCCTTTGATAGAGCAGCAATACAAAGATGTATTAATGGTTGTATGAATTGACAATTGTGGTTTTGAATGAAGAGCTATAAGATTGATGGCAGAAGATATCTCATGCATGAATTACAGAATGTCCATGCCTAATGTACAGAGAAGCCATGCTTGAATAATGTAAATCTTTGTGAGCCTTGAATTGCATGGTGAGTCTCAGCGATGGGATAACTGCAGACAGAGAGGATTGTGCCTAGGTTGAGTATGCAGGTGGTCTAGCCAGTGGCAGACGCAAAAACAACATGAAGAGGCCATGCCAACGTACAATGTGCCGTAATGCCTAAGGACAATGTCGCAACATCGACAGAGGCAACATTGATTAGGGGTGAACTACAAAAGAACAAAACTCAGGAACTTTGATGAACAAAGGGGGGAATGAAAAATAGTTGTCTGAGAGCTTTAGATAAAAACGGATCTGTTTGTGCACTACTGTAAGAGGTTGTGAATGAGCTAGTTTTGTATATAAAGGTCCGAAGTGCCTAAGAAGAAAAGAAGAGACCCCAAGTGCAACACTATGTGTGTGAAAAGTCTGTGTGCTTTGTGTGTAAAGGCCTAAAGTGTCTGTGTGTCGTGTGGAAGGTAGAGGTGCCTACACCAAGTGAGAAAGGTGGTGTGTATGTTGTTGAGAGAATATGTCCAAGAGATGAGCTTGTGTTGTGTGAAGCGAGGCCAAGAGAAGACTGTGTGCTGTGAAGAGCTGAGAGGCCAAGAGCTGAGTGACTATTGTTGTTAAGTAGATGAGAAGGTTGCTTAAGAGTGTTGCAGAGCACTGCAAAGTATAGTAGAGTGACAAAAAATAAAAGCTATTATCAGGTAGAGTTGCTGCTAAACTACAAAGAACAACCAATTCTTGTTTAAGTGTGGTTTGGTGCCTGCAATACAAGAAGTTGGTGCTTCCATCTCTAGTAGAGCTTGAGAAGGCTTGGGGGTTGGTGCCTTCTACAGTTGGTGCTTGCAACAAATTCATGAGGTTGGTGCCTCATATGGTGCTTTTGGTAACTGAACAGGTGTCTACTAACATAGGGAGTTGGTGCTTCCCACTAGTTGGTTCTAGAAAACAATCAAAGGGAGTTGATGCTTCCTCTGAGTGGGTTCTCACAAAACAGATTGATGTAATAGATTAGGTGCTTCTATTTACATCAACGATGACAATAAGCTTTGTGGTTTTTTCCCACAAGGGTTTCCATGTGAAAAACCTTGTGTCTCATGTGTATAATGCTTATGGTTGATATGTTTGTGTGTTGAGTTTACGTTGTTACCATATTATATATTGCTGCTAGTTATATGGATGAATACCAAGTTTAAATAAGGAAAGTATTTAATATACATACTCTACCCTCTTTAATTTGAACTTATGATCTCTTAAATTTGTGACCTCTTAAAAGGAAACACAGGGTTTTAACTATTAGGGTGACTCAATAAATTGATATTGCCTTCTTAAATTTGAACTTGTGACCTCTTAATGTTAATGACCTCCTACCCACCTACACGGAGCAATATGACCCCTAAAATCTAGAAAAATAACATACTCTACCCTCTTAAATTAATTATTTATTTATAACAGATATAACTTCACCGCCCAAAAAAAATATTCTTACATCTAAGAGACCAAATATATAACATAAAACTTAAAACTAAATATTGACAAGATATGTGGTCCATGTCTTCTTGCTCTCGTTTTCTTTAAAATTAAGTCCCTTGAATTTAGTACTCATATCCCATCATTTTCAAAGCTTCCAAGAAGTTCCATGCAGAATCTTAAAGATATAGTGATTGTCTCGAACTTGGATTCTTTGGCATTTAAATTATGCACGATCTTTATTCAACACAAATGAATAGATTTATTTGGATTGCTTCATTCCTTCAATATATTAACTTATCCAATGTTTTCGGTGGGTGCGGAACCCTTTTTGTCTGCATTTCCTACTTAAAGGAATTAATGACATGTCAAAAACTTCATATTTGCCTAGGAAAAACACCTTTTTATTGATGCATGTATTGCAATATACACATACATTAAGATATGATTTTTTTGTTATTAGTCTAAAAGTCCAAACACCTTATTATTAGGTGTAATATACACATACATTATGATATGCTCTTTTGGTTATTTGTATAATGAATTCCATGTGAGCATATTTTTTATGGGTTTTTGTTAGGAGAACTTATTTCTTTTACTAAAATGTTAGATTGGAATATTTGGAATTTTATTGATGGTAAATAAAAAACTAATATTATTCGAGAGAAAATACGATTCTAGAGTTACTAGTATTGCTTTTGCAATAGAATGGATATACACTAATGGGATTCCATATTAATGAAGTGTGTTTGTATTTTTAAAATTTGTGTTTCAATAACTCATTTAATGACATTTAGATCGAGAATTAATGTTTTTTAGGTATAAGATAATTTAATTGAGGATGGTTGCATATATTATTATTAAACAATTCATCATAATAGATTTAGTAAAATATATTATAAAATATAAAATTTATATTATAAGGTTTATTTTTCTTTCGATTTATAGATTTTTTAATTATTATTTATTGTATACTTATAAACCACAAATTAACACAAAGTATAATAATTGAAACTTTTTCAAGAGAAAACTCAAGTGGAAGGTGAGGTTGCTCTATTCTTTTTTTTGAATGGAAAATGGATGCAAATACAAATAAGTGATGCATGTGGCCCGTGGGATGCCATAGTGCACAAACCCTCCCTTTTTTATCTCTCCCTCTCCACTCTTCGCTACTCTGCTCACCATTGGAACAAAATGCACTCAAATAGAAGGGAACCCTTTTTCGTCCTAGTGGCCCAATTATAACATAGTGTAATAGCCCACTAGTAGTTAGGCTTGACTCCTTTCAACCCTTAACTAGAGTTATAATATTAACACTTTTAGAGTTTTCTTCATCATGATCATGTGGCTATTTTCTTTTCCATTAGTAATGGGGGTTGACATGGCATCCTCTTAAATTACGGTAGTCAAAACAAGAAGGTCAACTTTCGAGGGGCATAACTTTTGGATACAAATCCGATTGAGGCGATTCTTGCATCGTTGGAAAAATAAATGTGTGCAGAATAGTGCTAAAAGGTGTGGCACTTAAATGGAAATTTTCTACCCCCAAAAAAACATCGTTTGATGCCTCAAATTTCTTCTAAAAGGTTTCGAACCCCAATTCACCAAATCGGGACCCGCTAGTAAAAATAGTCCTATGAGTTGATTCCTCCACCTTTCCCAATCTAAAAAGCTTTCATATGTATTACAAATAATGTAAAGATCCAATATGGGCCAATTGAGGATAAGTCTTATTAATTAACTTGAATTATTTTTCCTCATGCTACTGAATATTAAAAGGAATATGATGGTATTTTAACATGAATTTGTATATACAACAAATGCTAACTTCTAGTTTTTATGACTAATGAATAGAAGCACCTAGCTCTATTGTAAGAGAATATGGCCAAAAAATATTATTAAGATTTTATGTCAACAATTAATTTATTATTGTGGCAGCAACATGTTAACAAGAACAACTGTTGCTTTTCAATTTCATAATTTTTTTCAATGCACGGGGGATTTAACTTGTTGATCATATATTACCACATTCACCGATAAATGGGGTTTTTAAATCATGAAAAATAAAGTGAATATGTTGTAGGTATTGGAGGGGATTGAGGATACAGATGGATTTATAGGTTTTGGGGGATATAAAAAGGGGTATCTAGTTAAAATAAACCCCATGATTCAATGAAAGACCCAAGTAGACATTTCTCTATTAAAAGTGTGAACCCTCCAATTATGGCTTGCCTATTGTAATCTAAAGTATGGAAAATGAAAAGCACTTGCTATTACAATGCAATGGTGTGTATGAAGAACATCTAAATAATGTTAGCAAGAATTTGTAATAAAACTAATCACAATGGGAAAAGTCCATCAATGTCATCATAAGCAAACTCATGTGAAACCCTCACGAAGATAAACGAGTTCAAGTCGATTAGGAACACTTTTTTTTCATTGAACTAACAACTTGAAAACAAAACACAATAGTCATACCACATAAAAGTGAGTAATCATGATGCCTTATGCATGCTCTATGCATCATTGTGGCTTGTGATAAATATAATGAATATTATGTTGAATGGTGCATGTTGGCTTAGGGGGTCCTAACCGAGGTTCAGAGTTAGTTGCGTCAACCAACAAAACCCTACAATACTAGCCCTTTTGGCAAAAACCCGCATAGCGCAGGCTGTAGTCTCACCCGAAGCAGTATGGGGGGATGTTGGAACCAAGTTTCCACATCTAGATATCAGTGTGATGTCTTTTAGTGCCCTAGATCTGCCTTCGCGTAGATCTAATAGCCCTTAGGGCTCGACACTGCAACTTTGTTAAAACAACCTTCAGACCTTCGCGAAGGTCCACGATCGGTCTTTGTAGATCCTTAACAATCTATTCATCCACTTATGTGCACCAGAAAACAACCCTAGATCAGAGCTCACGCATATCTACTTTAAGTATTAATAAACATAACCGATTTTATCCCAGTCTTTGCGAAAGTACTTAATATGCATTGCGTACATTTATTAAGACTCATTCAAGTGAATCACGCATCATTAGATCAATATTTCATAAACACATTAACCATCCATATCATATATCGTAAACAAAAGTAAACATAAATAAACATATATACACATGAATTCTTCAATAATATTCTTTATTGATCTTCAGTTTAGATTTACAGATTCAAAACTACCCTGCACAGTTAGTTGCAGGGGTCCACGCACTCAGTTGTGGACTCTACCCAGGTCTCTAAGCACTCAATTGCAGAGCCTTTCTCTCCTATCTAACCCTCTCTTCTGCGCTATCACTTTCTTCTTACTGACCCATAACTAACATCATTATGCCTTAGACTCTCTAAGACGCACCTATGTATAGCCTTTTACATACAATCCCATGGTTTGCTGACCATGGGTGGATCTCAAAACCGACTCAACTTTTACATAAAAAAGGGGCTAAAATCCCTTTAACTCCTAACCATCTACACGTTCCGCATCCACAAATCGCAGAGAATATACATCATTTACAAAAATTACAACAAAACTTGGGTTATCTTAACCTCAAAACTATCCTAGGGGACCCCATCCCAACAGGCCCCCAACACAAAAGTCATGACTCGCCCTCGAGTCACTCAACTGGCATGACGATCTTGCTGCGAAGATCCCCCAGTTCCACTTGAATCACGACAACTTTGGCAGTGCTCTGAGTGGCTGCCTACTTGATCTCCCCAAAAAATTTTTCGGTGCCTAGTCCTTCAGCCGCCAACCTCATTGTTTGTTGCATCTGCTACAATCCCTTTAGCTTATCTTGAATAGTGGTTGTTTCTTGATAAGCCTCCTCTAACCAAGGCTCCAACCCAGCCTTAAGCAAGGCCTCCTTTTTCTTTGTTACCTCTACCTATGATAGGAGTTGCTTCCCCTCCTGCACTTTTGCAAGGTGTAGTGCTGGTGTGATTGAGTGCGCCATTACCCTAACTTCGTCATACTATTGCTGCAACTCCCTGATATCTGTATTTAGTGTATGCATGTTTGGATCTTCCTATAGATTGGTGACCAACTCCATGGCTTTCTCAAATACTGTTGTGCAGTCTGCAACTGTGGCACCCAGAGTAGCCAGTCCTTCCTTGATCGTGACTCCGCCACTGTTCCCGCACCTCCAGTGGAGTCGTGGGCTGCGCCTTCAATTTTAGCTCCATGATCTTCATGTTGAGTTCAAATTCAACTCGATTAACCTCATCTTTGGCCTCGCGCACACCATCAGCTAATATTCTAATCTTCACTTCTAGTTGTACATCCTCGGGAATATGAAGCTCAAGCACTATTCTTCATGTCTTCGTAGCAACTGAATCAAGTCATGAACTATGTGCCTGGAGCGCCTCCTTTTCTTGTAGAACCTATGTCTTCTCGGTGAAAAACTATTGATTATTAACCTTGATTTCTTTGACAACACTAAGTGCTCATTTTTCTGGGATGCAAAGTTCCTCCATGGCTCCTTGTAATAGTGCATGCAATGAATCCAGTTGCATTGGGGGAAGTTTTAGGCCCATCTTCGGGACTCTATCAATGAGGGAAAGTTGTTTCTCGGTGTCGATGTAGACTGAACCTGCAGGAAAGGGGAAGACTCACACATCCTGCGATGACCACGGAATTATGTTTGGGCCTGTACTTTGACCTCATGTCGAACTGCCTATTGCATTGCTCATTTTCCCGAGATCTTCTTGGATCTTGGTTGCTTGGAGCTACAACTCTCGAAGATCCTTCTGGACTCCTCCCAATTTTGTATGTATTTTTGTTCCAACTGCTGCAGTACATTTGTGGCGGCGTCCTTGACTTAATCACCAATCTCAACCAGATTGTTTTCTATGAGCGCCATGGGATCAACCTGTGTTTTATGAGATTTTTTCTTCTTCCATGACCCACCTTGTTGTTCCAGCTCACGTCTTTTCAGAATGAATGGGGTGCGATGCCCTTCCTCGCCTCCACCGACTTGTCCTGTTTCTGCTTGTGTTTTTGGCAAAGGTGACTAGTCACCTTTTTGGGTCTCACGTTGCTCCTGTTCTGCATTTTCCTTGGCAACGCGTTCCTTCTCAGCCCGAGCCTTCTCTGCAGCATCCTTCTTTTTCTATGCAACCAAGTTCTGTGCAGCTTGCTTAGTTGCCTCCTTCCTTTTCTTTGCGGTCATACTATTCGCACCTGTGCTTGGTCCATCAATTAGATCTAAAGGGGCGCGCCAATTAGCTAGCTAGTGCGCCACTACCTCATGCACATTGATCTCTGTAACCAAGAATGGAAAATCATGCCACTTCTGCGTTGGATCCTTCCGTGCCTGGATATATACCTGATGAAAGTCAGCCTTGAAGATTGCTTACGTTGACAATTGTGTGTACAAGGTTAGGGAAAACCTTTAGCGCTGGTTAATTTCCATGCGAAGACTCAATTCCATCAGGACCCAAAAGATTTTTGTTTCTATGATCCGCGCAGGGTCCTTTGTATCCCACAAGGAGGCAACTTGTGCTACCTTTGATAATCCTTCTTCCATCAGAGGAAAATGGCTATCCTTTGGCAGTTCCCATGCAACCAATACAATCGAGAGTAGTAACCAAGCGTAATGAAACAGCTTGGTTTCGCCCTGGGCCTCGCCGAAATTTGCGAGGAATTCCTGGCACAGGTATCTGGATCAGTTGAACAAGACACCCTTCACGGACTGAGAAGCTAGGGACACTACGGGCGTTGGAACTTCATCTGTGTGACACTTCCTCATCACATTTCCTTCCAATATCTGCCCGGCCAACTGAACTGTGGAGTCTGAGATAGACAAAATTGAGTACTTGTGTGACTTCTTTACAAGTTTGTAATCTTTCTTCGTTTGCTCAGCAAACTCCTTCTCCCCCGTCTTTTTTCCAAAATCCTTGGCCGGGTTCAAACCTTCATGCAGTAGGTGTGTAATCCTGTGAATAAGAATATCTGTAATGGGTATAGAATCTCCTAGCCATAAACACCCATCATGCACCAAAGTAAGCAGTTGGCGTATGCAATTTTGTTAATGGGGGTGAAGTGGTAATGTGGCACCCAAAGCAAGTTGAGCAACCCGGATTGCTCAACGCTGCAAACCCATTCCTCCATTTCCGGCGTTATCACACCCATTTCTTCATAATGCACGTGCTTCATGAATTTATCCATCGCTAAGTGTGGGAACTTAGCGTGATCCGCTAGGTCCCAGTCCTCCATATTCAATAATAGGACTCGCGTGAGTCGTGGACCTTCAAAATGCACCTGCTTAGGTAGCAGCAGTGTGGAGATGGTGAATTTCTCCAAGTCTGGGTATTTGGTGATCTTTTCCTTCCGCTTTCTAAGAGGGATATACCCAAGGAGCTTTGTTATGGGCTCTACACCTTTAGTGTCGATATCCTCTGTGTTCCTTGGCCTTATTCCGCCTCCATGTCTACAACCTTCTACTTATCTTTTGCTAGATATTTATCTTTCTTCTGGGCTAGTATCACAGTATGCTTCCTTGGGGAAGTGCACATCTACACCAGCCTTTTCTGCTTCTACTTTGAGGCAGGTTGCTTTTCTTTCACCATGGACTGTTTCATCCTAGGTGACCTCAGTGATGTGGGAACCACAAGCGTAGCTTCAACACTGGATATTTCAGTTCCTGGGGCGTCATATACAACTACTTCTAAACTAAAAGCCTCGGCGGGGTTAATGGCAGTCATCCTCTCCATAAATAGCTCACAGGCTTCCAGGGAAACATCTGTGTGGGCGAAGAATTCCTCCCAAAATGCTCGGCTCATAAGCGACAGACAAAAAATTTCAGCAAAAACTCCAAGGGTGCAAAGTGTTCTCTGTTGGATCAACACTCATAATTTAAAGGGGTTTTTTAATTCAAATCCGACCTCTCCCCCAAAATTCTGACAATTAATGTTGTTTTCATGGCATATCTTCAAATATTTTTTCCTTAAATGTCGCCAGCGCACTCCTCTTAACTGTCTTATGTCAAGTCATGAATAGTGACTCCAACAGTCACTTTTCTGCAATGCCGCGTGACACCTCCTAGCATAGTGCAACTTCCTGCGCGCAGCTTCATTGGTTGTATCTTCATCATATTTTGCATAGCCTTCCTGCTGCATAGTCCTCCGACCTAGGCAGTGTAGTTTATAGTCCCGCACTCCCTTGCAACTACTTGGAGCACTAAGATTGTCCTGCCGCTGTATAGTCATTGCGCAGGATCCCCTATATATAGCTTCAATCAAATTTTGTTCACTCTTCTCGGAAAAGGTTCTTCATTCAGCTTCACGAGCTGACCTGTGCCTCCATCTGTCATTTCTTTGATAACCCAGCCAATGCATCTGAAATTTACCCAGAAATTTAGTGAACTTACTATCATATAACAATACAAGATCGTTTACCTTGAATGTGCGAAACTTGATGTGTCGATCGTGCCATGCTTTTTCATGTTCCTTCTAAACTTGCTGATGGAATCCAGCAAACAATCAGTCCTCTTCAAGCTCCATCAGCTGTGTGAGCCATTCTTCTAGGGCTTCGCGATCTACCATACCCGTGATAGCTGCTATGTGCAAAATAGGCTCAATATATTCCATAGGCATCATAGCTTCTATGCCATATACCAATCTGAGCGGTGTCTGACCTGTCATCTTTTTACAAGTAGTCCTGTAAGCCCATAGCACTGTAGGTACGTGCACATCCCAATCATTCCGTTGCGCATTTCAAATCTTCATCGATGCATTCTCTAAAATATTATTAAAGGCCTCAACTATTCCAGTAGCCTATGCATGATACAGAGTGCTCTTCTGATGGTAGACTTGGAATTCTTCTGTTAACACACTGATCGTCTCATTTTGGAAGTGCGTACCTCGATCACTCATCAACACCTTCGGGCAACTAAATTTAGTTAGGACATACTCAAACAAAAACATTGCAGTTGTACCTCTTGTACAATCCTTAACCGACTATGCCTCTGCCCATCTGGTTAGATAATCCGTCACGGTGATGATGTAGCGCCCACCAGTTTTCTTCCCTAGGGTTGAATTGGCCCAACAAAATCAATCGCCTATTTTTCAAATGGTTGCAATGATACTTTAGGTTGTAAGGGAAATTTATGTCTTCACTATGGTCTGTCCATTCTCTAACACACATCGCATGCCTTACAATATGCTTTGGAATCCTTATGCAATGTTGGCCACCATAGACATGCGCGCAAAAGCTTCTACATAGTCACCTTTCCTGCATAATGTCCTCCCACAACCCCTCCATGATCTTCAGTGAGAATGTTATTTCTCTCAAAATCTGGCACATATCTTCGCAATATCTCATCTGCACCCATCTTATACAGATTTCCCGCAATTACTGAAAAGTATGTTGTGTGCACTACTAGCTCCTCCTTTTGCCGACTTGCATACTCATCCTGTGCCATCCCCATAGTCAAAAAGTGAATAATATCTGCAAAATGATTGTCCGCTACATGCACCATGAAGAGATGCGCGTTTTGCAACCCTTCCTACAAATTATTATGCTCCTCTCCAGTTTCGATCCGTGACAGATGGTCAAGTCCTGCATTCAACCTCCCTGGCTTTACAATGACCTCAAAGTCATACTCTTGAAATAGCAGCCTCCATCGACAGATCTTCCCCCTCAACATAGGCTTATTGACTAGGTATTTCAAGGCAGAATGATCCATGTACATCTTGAAATGCCCTCCTAATGGATAGTGCCTGAACTTCTGTAGTGCATACACCATGGCCAATCCTTCATGCTCCATTGTTGAGTAATTATTCTCTGCCTTCATTAATTTCCTACTGGCGAAGGCTATAGGGTGGTCCATTTATCCTTTACTGGATTTCGTTAACACTACACCCAACGCAATGAAAGAGGCATCAACGTGTATGTGAAATTCCTTCTTCTAATCTGGGAATAACAAAATCGGCGCGGTGACCATCTTTTCTTTCAAAACATCTAACCTGCGCTGGAATTCTTTGTCCCAATGGAATATTGTGTCCTTCTTCAACAGCTTCTCCATAGGTGCGGTAATCTGAGCACATGCCTTGATAAATTTTATATAATATCCTGTATGTCCCAATGTTATGTGCAACTGCTTTACATTCCTCGGGGCCTCCAGATTCACCATCACCACAATCTTGGCAGGGTCCAAAATCAACCATTTCTTGCACACCACATGACCCAATAGGATTCCAAAGGGAACATAGAATATGCATTTCTTTAGATTCAACGCGATTTGTTATCTGCGACACGTATCCAACATCAAGCGCAAACTTGCTACATGGCACTTTACTAGTCTGAACACTATCCAGTCATCAAAGTACACTTCCAAGAACTTATGAATAAACTCGAACACCATGATGACTACGCGAGAAAATATTGCAGGCGCATTCTTGAGTCCAAACAACATCACAGTGTATTGAAAACATCCCCATTCCGTCACGAAGGTCGTTTTGCTCCTATCCTCATGCGCGATCTTAATCTGGTAATATCCCAAAAGCCCATTAGTGAACGAGTAGGCCTCCTTCCCTCCAAAATTGTCTAATACCTCATCAGTAAACGATGTCAGAAATGGATCATGGGCACACGCACCATTAAGCTTTCACAGATCCATGAAAATCCTTATTTCACCCTTTTGTTTCTTCTCCTGAACCACCATTGGGCTTACCCATCAGATTCTTCAACTGGTTCTATGATGCTTGCTTCCAATATCTTATCCAACTCTAAGCGAACCTTTTCCTTGTATTTAGGATTAAGGCGATACAACGTCTGTTTAACAGGCTTCGCATCCGGCTTCAGAGTATTTTTCATAACGCCCAAGTCTCCTAGTATGCCCTTCAAATCCAAAAATTTGGTAGGAAACAAATCATGATATCCGCGAAGTAACTTAGCACCTTTATCCATAGCAGTATCATCCCAGTAATCTCCAATATTTGCAAACTTTGGTTCTGCTTCAGTCCCAATGTTTACTTGCTTTGATTTCGATGGCGCGGTGATGTACGGTTTGTCTATTTGTGGGCCCTCAACTTCGCGATGCCCTTCAGCCTCTGGAATATTGATATTTCTTGGATCTTCATCCTCCTCCTCAATGGTTACATTATAACATTCTAGTGCATGGCACAGCTGGGTTCCCCAATCTCGCTGGGCCCATTCCATAGGTTCTTGCGGCATTCTAAAGATCACTGCCTTAATCTCCTGTAAGGATTTATCAATGCTCGCAAAGCCATCTTCAAAACTGAAGGTCAATAATAATACTTCCCTAAATATATCCCACTCCACGGTCCCATGACGGAGCTCTATTTCCAAATAACAGTTCATGGGGATTGTATCCAAAGTATGGAAAAATAAGTGTACCCATTATGGCTGCGGCTCCATTCCATAATATTTAGTCCACTTCACTAGACGATCACACAGATCATCTCTCCCATCATATTTCTCACTCAATCGAGTGTTAGAACAACCAAACCGCAACCTCATCATCCTTTTGTACTCCCGCCATCCATCAAAGCTATCCTTGTGCATACCCCACCATCGTGCGGGTATAGTGCACAATGCCAAATCTAACGCTTTGAAGTAGTGATGCTCAGGGACTTCTCGTTCAAATGTGTGCAAAAACTTATCCACGTCAGTTAAACCATCATAGTAAGGTAAGTTCCTTACCTCCAATGAAACACAGTGCAACGATTTAGTCATCATATTGCATCGCAACGTGGATACTTCATGCAACCGATTCTGCCAATGCTCCAACTCTTCATCTGAATCAGATGTGTAGGAACTCTCATGATCCCATGCGATCCTGCCATCTTCTATTGGATTGATCCAGTTCTAGTCTCACGTTTTTATCTTGTAAATACGATCCATCTCATCTTTACTTTCTTCATAATCGTGGACCGGTTGAGTGTAGTGTGCCTCTTCTGCAGGGTCCAACGATACTACAACTCAAAGAAATTTATTTTCAAATGACATTGTCCTCTTCTTCAAGTTGATGAATCCATTCGTCTCAATGGCCCAGTCAATTCCGAGGAGAGCGGGGTATGGATTGTTGTCATCAACAATCTCTATCACTTCAAAGTCATCCATCCCACTTTGTTAGGATATTCCGACACATAGGAAATAGTTAAGTTCAACTTGGTCTAGTATAGAGTTAGGTAAAGTGTGTTTCTTTACCGTTGTACATTTTGGAACTTACAATCCAACGGTCACGATATGTAGTGATCCAACGGTTCATTCTCTCCTCGGTATTACCGACACTTGATTTGTGGCTTGACACCCGATTGGTCCATGAATTCTATTTAAAGCGCATGGAGGGTCATTTGTAGGTTAACCGTGCATGAGAGAAGCTTATGTAAATTTTCATTCTTTTTTTAATAAATTGCCTGTAGTAGCCACGTTGGCGCAGGCCGTGGACTGTTTCCCTCTCTGAGGGTTTTAACCACGTCAAAATACTGGTGTATTGTTCTGTGATCTGTTTGTGAGCGGTGTCCTTTTGGTGTTCTGTCTGAGGAACTTACCCTGTAAATTCCTACAATCAGAGCTATTTGAGGGCCGCGTCCGTTGGTGATCCAAATCTGAAGCCGGTAGAACTGCATGCGGCTGTCGTTTCCTAGATCTACTGTTTCTGACTGCTTTCGGGCCGAGGGGACTACTCTGTTGTGTTCGGAGCATCTGTTGTAGTGAGGAACCCCTTTCGTTTCACGTGAAAAGGTTTCCGGTAGCCCTATCTGCGTCATTTTTAAGATCTGGAGG
>APFE030306483.1:217864-228097 GCA_000404065.3 Pinus taeda
GCTCATTAAAAATCGAAGGCGACTAGAGTCATCTTTTGTTTTTTCTCGACTCTTAAAAATTGAAAAAACAAGTTGTGTCAAAGCATCTAAAATTTATTTTAATCAGAATAATATCACTTTTCCCGCGTTGGTCTTAGGTTGAGAAAAATGGAGTCTACCAACCAAGGATTTCCCCTTGAGGATATCCTAGTCCTTTCTCCTCTTGAGGAGATGTTGGTGCACCTCATATGGCCACATTGTCACTTCCAGGATTGAAAATTGGCTTGCCAATATGGCTCTTCTCGACCTCCGTCGTTCAGAACACCGTGATTCTTGAACAATCAAGTCAGCAACTAGATGATACTAGAGTTACCCCCCAACCTTCTACTTCGTCCGTTTCTCCCTCTCCTCCTTCCTCTTCACTTGATGAAGCTGGTAAAGTTGAAAATCAAGTGACTAAGAATGAGAAGAAGGGGAAGGAGAAGAAAGAAAAGAAGAATAAGGAGCCAAAGGCAAAAAGGGGCAACCATGTGTCGTCAAGTGAAAATCCACACACTGCAGCATATAAGCCTAAATCTCCATGTGTCATTTGCAAAGGAGACCACTATCATCGAGATTGTCCTTGCATCCCTCGGATCTTAAGGGACTAGTCTCCTCGTTTGCACAATCCGGTGTCATCAACCTCTAATCGTGTTGAAAGTACACCGTCAACTAGTGAAAGTGAAGTATCTAGACAGAAAAGGAAATGTAAATTTCCTTGTAAACTGTGTGAAGGCGATCACGTCGTCCACCATTGTCCCTTCCTAGAGGAAGCTAAAAGAGTCTTGGATAACCGTCCTACTTCACCGCTGAGGCTTCCTCCTGGATACAAGAAACTCTTGTCGAGTCCATCACTAGTTGAAAATCCGACTGACATGCCATTATGGTCGGTCGAAGCATCTATCGTTGAAGATAAACCCTCTGAATCCACACTAGACGAAAGTCAAAAGGTCGAGGCGGAAATTGACCTAGTCTTGCCTTTAGAAGGTCCATCTTCAGATGATACAGTCACTGAAGAGAATGAGAACGACACTGTTCAAATTCTTTTCGTAAACACAGACTCCGATGAACATGGGGGCAATCTACCTATTCCTTTACTGCAGGAAGGAAGTTCGTCAGAGTCGTATCCGGCCGTCTATTCGGTCCCACCTCCAAGCAACCTAGTCATTTCCTTCGATTGGAATCTACTAGGCAGACCTCGTTTACCGACTAGTGTACCATTCCGAATCATTGTACAAGCTTACAGAATGGTCATAGTCGGTACCATCATAGATGAAGGGGCTTCTGTGATTATCCTTTCCTTGACTGCTTCGGAAGCGCTTGGTTTTCAATTGCTTCTGCCTGAGATGAGAAATCTGACAGGCTTCGACAAAGGAACTAGTCAACCGTTAGGGATCCTTCCAAATGTGCCTATTACTTTGAGAAGGAAAACCGTTTATATGAACGTAATGGTAGTCCAAGGACCTCTAGATTATAATCTACTCCTTTTTGTGACTATATTTATAGCATGGGAGCCATTGTCTCCTCACTCTTTCGAGTAATGTGTTTTCTGCACGAAGGCCGAGTGGTCCAACTCGTAGACCAACTTTTTTTCCCCGGCTCATAGCTAATGGTCAAATGCCATCCCTAAATGGTATTTTCATGCAAGGAATGTCTCATTAATCACCAATCCGTCCACCTGAAGAACGCGAGTAATTCGGGAGGTCATGACTGAAATCCAGGGGGCATGCACCTTGGCCTGCTTCGGCAGGAAAAATCTAGGCATAGAGTAGGTTTCTGCGAAGGATATATGACTGGTCCGGTACCCGTCCATATAGGAAGAGGGAATTAGACCAGAATAAGATACCTCTGTTAGAAGGTAGGCCTTTCCTGATAGAATAAATGTTTTGTCTGCAAATTGAAGGGTAACCTCAAAACTCTACTTCACTATACCTGGGGGCATGCAAACCTTTTTGCATGCAAGTGAAGATTGACCATTTATTTTCTTAGTTTGTAGATTCTCAAACCCTTTAAACTTGTAGGATTGATCGTTCCTAACTTTCATAATGAAAGGATACAGAGCAAAGCTTCGAAAGGTGCAAGCTCCATAAAAATGGAATCTATCGATGAGATGTCCTTATTATACGTCTGACACGAGCAGTTTTTATATGAAGTTCAAGCTCGTTAAAAATTGAACCTAAGCAATGAGAAAATGTTTCCCCCAGAGTTTAATCTCATTAAAAAATGAACCAATCTCCGGTAAATAACCATTGTGAATGCATTATAATCAGCTTTTGAGCCTTGGTCGTGTTCTCATCATCACCTCCACTCTGTCTTAGCCGATCATACGCCTCCATTTGATTGTTTACCCTTTTTGAGGAACATTTGCGATGAGTGATCTTGTTAGCCATCCTTGTGACACTGCCATGATTGGAAAATTCCAAACCTTACCTGGAATCAACTGCCACCCAGAATTATCACTTGTTCCTCAAAAAACGAGTCTCCTTTAAGCTCTTTTCATCTGACTCGTAAAATAGGAAAAGATTGTCGAGCGATTGGCCTCTCCAGCTCGTTAAAGCTACCGGAAGTGCTATCCCTCCTCTAGATTTTAATCTTTTTGGACCTGAGGGATTATTACACAAAAATATCGAGGCCTTGTCTTGTTCGGCTCGTTAAAACTATCCAAAATTCATCCCTTTCATATTATTTTATACTTTTTCGGACTTAAGGGATTATATGACGAAAAAGGATTATTGGAGTTTCCTTTCTGTCCTTTTCCAGACTCTCTAAAATTGAAAAAGGACCGAGTTATCATTATCGTTAAACTCGTTAAAATCAATAGCGACAAACTTGTCCATATAGACGAGAACGAGTTTCACTGTCGCTAGGCTCGTTAAAACATAGCGACGGGTTTGCTCGAAGGGCGAATTATAGAACAAGCATGTGTTATCCTCCTCAAGCTTGATAAAAATAAAGAGGTACTAGTCAGTAATGACTGGGGAAAATTGGGAAGAAAACTTGAAGAAACTTTATTGGTAGCAAGTTGCTCTTGAACATGACACTTTCACTCCACGTCCGAGTCGGGTTGGGTTATTCCATTCATCAGTCATATCACCATTGGTCCATCGTACCCTCCATCTTTGGGGTTAATGCTACCAATCCATTTCAATGTCGCCGATATGTTCAAGAGAAGTGGCTCAAAGAATTCACTCGTGTCTCATCCGCTGTAATACATTCACGCTCCATTCTTTCATGACTGCCACCCTGAACCTTGTATCATTAGATCGTTTTCACCTCCACAAAATCATTTGCTCCATTCTGTGTCGTAGATGTGGGATTCATTAAGGCCCTCCTACGACGGGTCACTTCTCGTCAACGTCAACTCATTATCCGAGAGGTTGACCTAGGAACAACCCTTTCAGTACTTTGAAGCTTGCATGCCTCAATGGCAAGTTTCTCACTTCCGGCGACAGGTTTACATCAATGGCCTTCGACCGAAAGATATTATGTGGTTTTCAAAGCCAAGTCCCATTTTCACACCACGTGAATTGTACTGTCGTACCTTGAGGGTCATCACCATTATCGGTGATTCCTCTCAATCCTGTTAACGACTTACATCATTGGCTGGTCATCAGGCGATGTCTTTCCATGTTCGACTCCAGAACATTTTTCACATGGATCGACTTGTACTCTAGGCGAAGATTGAACGAGTTTGAACACCCCGAATCTAGTTTCGTCCATCTGGGTTGTGATATATTTAGGAATATAAAGACATCAAATGTACATCATTGCCGAACAAATGATCATCCAAATCAAAGGATGATGACTCCGTCTGAATCATCAGTCTGCTACACAGACGGTTGTCTATCATATGTACATGAAAATGAATTTATAAAGCTGAGCATGGGAATGCCTGCCTCAGCTAGATCATGAAAAATATTATGAAGATAATGTATTGTATTGTATCTTATTACAGGTCACCTTCTAGCTTGAAAAAGCTTCGGATCCTCATGATAAAGCATTTCACCCGACATCAAAATATTAATGACCTCATGCTTTAGGGGGCAACTGTTATAGACATTTTTGGGCACTGCAACCCCAATAATACATGTCCATAAACCAAGGGCTTCTAAGTCCATAAAAGTGTTGCTTCACACCCTAAGGGAACAAGGTCAGCTGATTACATCATCTCCCAGAAGCTCTCCATGGAAAACTGCTCATAACTGGTCAAAACTGGACCATACAAACTGCCTAGTGCAGAGGGTGCGATGCATCTCACCCGCTTAGTGTAAAAAGTGCGATGCATACTGGAAAGCCCTTCTGTAGGGTGCGATGGGTGAGAGTAGACAAATGGCAGAGACAGTTTGCAAGGTGGATGATCATGGAATCTTCCAGAAACTTCTCCTGTGACACTTGCCTCTTTGAATTCACCTAGGGATCAGTAAGAGATCATCAATCTCCAAGTGGAATCAAGAACTATCAGAGAGAGGACACTAATCAAAATCACAGAAGCTGACTCACCCCCCTGCAAACATCTATATATGGATCCCTCATCACAGAGATCCAGAGGCTGGAATCTTGTATCTTGTAAGGAAGTGCTATTGGTTTCCTAGTGTAATATCATAGTGTTGGGTGATCTAAGCTTTTCATGAGGTGAAGAAGGGATTTCATGCTGGGAGGATGACGTTGGGTCAGAACAAAGGGTTGTAATCCTCTTTGCTATTCTTGATATTAATAAAGCTATTCAAGTTTTCCTCCACATTCTTGTATGTTTGATGATATATGCATTTGTGTGGCTAATATATCTGCTCCTATATTGTTTATGATTGTAGATCTCTGTTCTTCGATAGTATTATGCTACTTTGATTCCATAGGTGCTCTTTGAAGCTGGGTAAGCGAAGAAGGAGCGACAAAGATCTGTCAGAAGGGAGAGGAACCAAGCAAGGAACCAAGCGCAAGACTGAGGTTGGTGTCCTTTGTTCCCCTCTTATCTACTTCTCATAAAGGAAAGCGAAAGTAGTTTTGGTTTGTTTGTTTCTAAGATAGCTACTCGTCTTAGTGGGACTAGCAGCTCTGAGTGGACACTAGATTTCCTGATAACAAGTACATATGTGGTGACATCCCTCAATTTATCTTTGATCTCAACCAAATCACTTTCTATGAGCACCATGGGATCAACCTTTGTTTTATGAGCTTTTTGCTTCTTCCGTGACCCACCTTGTTGTTCCATCTCACATCTTTTCAGAATGAAGAGGGTTCGATGCCCTTCCTTGCCTCCACCAGCTTGTCTTGTTTTTGTTTGTGTTTCTAGCAAAGGTGAATAGTCACATTTCTAGGTCTCGCGTTGCTCCTGTTCCACCTTTTCCTTGGCAACGCATTCCTTCTCAACCTGAACCTTCTCTGTAGCATCCTTCTTTTTATGCGTTACCAAGTTTTGTGTAGCATGCTTAGTTTCCTTCTTCCTTTTCTTCGCGGTCGCACTCTTTGCACCTGTGCTTGGCCCAGTAGCTAGATCTAAAGGGGCACGCCACTACCTCCTGCACATTGGTCTTTGTAACCAAGTATGGAAAATCATGCCACTTCTGTGTTGGATCCTTCCACGCTTAGATATATACTAGATGAAAGTCAGCCATGTTCAAGAAGACAACCTTCGACGTTGGTTAATTTCCATGCGAAGACTCGATTCCATTAGGACCCAAAAGATTTTTGTTTCTATGATCCGCGCAGGGTCCTTTGTAGCCCACAAGGAGGCAAATTGTGCTTCCTCTGATAATCCTTCTTCCATCAGAGGAAATTGGCTATCCTCTGGTAGTTCCCATGCAACCAATATAATCAAGAGTAGTAACCAAGCATAATGAAACAACTTGGTCTTTTCCTAGGCCTCGTGGAAATTTGCAAGGAATTCCTAGCACAAGTATTTGGACCAGTTGAACTGGACACCCTTCGTGGACTGAGAAGCTAGGGACACTATGGGTGTTGGAACTTCATCCATACCACACTTCCTCATCACCTTTCCTTCCAATATATGTGCGGCCAACTGAACTACGGAGTCTGAGATAGACAAAATTGAGTACCCGTATGACTTCTTTACAAGTTCGCAATCTTTCTTCATCAGCTCAACAAGCTCCTTCTCCCCCGTCTTTCTGCCAAAATCCTTGGCCAGGTTCAAACCTTCATGCGGCAGGTGTGTACTTCTGTGAATAAGCATAGCTGTGATGGGCATAGAATCTCCTAGCCACAAACATCCATCATGCACCAAAGTGAGCAGTTGGCGTGTGAAAATTTTGTTAATGGGGGTGCAGTGATAATGTGGTACCTAAAGCAAGTTGAGCAACCTGGATTACTCAACACCGCAGAGCCATTCCTCCATTTCCAGCGTTGTCACACCCATTTCTTCATAATACACGCGCTTCATGTATTTATCTGTCGCTAAGTGTCGGAACTTAGCATGATCCGCTAGGTCCCAGTCCTCCATATTCAATAACGGGACTCGTGCGAGCGGTGGACCTTCAAAATGCACCTGCTCAAGTAGCAACGATGTGGAGATGGTGAATTTATCTGAGTCTGGGTATTTGGTGATCATTTCCTTCCCCTTTCTCGAAGGGATATACCTAGGGAGCTTTGTTATAGGCTCTACGCCTTCAGCGTCGATATCCTCTGTTCCTTGGCCTTCTTCTGCCACCATGTCTAGAACCTTCTACTTATCTTTTTCTAGATATTTATCTTTCTTCTAGGCTGGTGTCATAGTATGCTTCCTTAGGGAAGTTCACATCTACACCATCTTTTTCTACTTCTCCTTTGCAACAGGTTGCTTTTCTTTTGCCATGGACTATTTCGTCCTGACCGAACTCGGCGTTGTGGGCACTGCAAGCATAGCTTCAACACTAGATATTTCAGTTCCTGGGGCGTCATATACAATTACTTTCGAACTCAAAGCCTCAGCAGGGTTGGTGGAATTCATCCTCTCCATAAATAGCTCATGGGTTTCCAGGGAAACATCTATGTGGGTGAAAAATTCCTCCCAAAACACTCAGCTCATAAGTGACAGACAACAAATTTCAGCAAAAACTCCAAGGGTTCAAAGTGTTCTCTGTTAGAATGGCACACATAATTTAAAGGGGTTTTTGAATTCAAATCCGACAACTACCCCAAATTCTGACAATTAATGTTGTTTTGGCGGCATATCTTCATAGATTTTTGCCTTAAATGCCGCCAACTCGCTCCTCTTAACCATCTTATGTCAAGTCATGAACAGTGACTCGAACGATCACTTTTCTGCTATGTTGCGCAGCACCTCCCTCTATAGTGCAACTTTCTGTGCACAGCTTCATTGATTGTATCTTCATCATCTTTTGCATAGCCTTCCTGCTGCATAGTCCTCTGACCCGAGAAGTGTAGTTTATAGTCCCGCACTCCCTTGCAACTACCTAGAGCACTAAGACTGTCCTGCCACCGTATAGTCATTGTGCAGGATCCCCTGTATATAGCTTCAATCGGCTTTTGTTCACCCTTCCCAGAAAATGTTCTTCATTTAGCTTCGCAAGCTGACCTACACCTCCATCTGTAATTTCCTTGATAATATATGGCCCCAGCAAATGCATCTGAAATTTACCCAGAAATTTAGTGAACTTACTAACAATAAAAGATCGTTTACCTTGAATGTGTGAAACTTGATGTGTCGATCGTGCCATGCTTTTTCACGTTCCTTCTATACTTGCTGATGGAATCCAGCCAAGAATCGGTCCTCTTCAAGCTCCATCAACTGCTTGAGCCGTTCTTCTAGGGCTTCGCGATCTACCATACTTGTGAGAGCTGCTATGTGTAGACTAGGCATAATATATTCCATAGGCATCATAGCTTCTACGCCATATACCAATTTCAACGGTGTCTGCCCTGTCATATTTTTACAAGTAGTTCTGTAAGCCCATAGCATTGCAGGTATGTGCACATCCCAGTCATTCCATTGTGTGTTGCAAATATTCATCGATACATTCTCCAAAATCCTATTAAAGGCCTGAACTATTCCATTAGCCTGTGGATGATACAGAGTGCTCTTTTGATGGTAGACTTGGAATTCTTCCGTTAACGTGTTGATTGTCTAGTTTTGGAAGTGCATACCTCAATCACTCATCAACACCTTCAGGCAGCTAAATCTAGTTAAGACATACTCAAACAAAAACTTTCCAATTGTATCTCCTTTAAAATCCTTAACTGGCTGTGCTTCTTTCCATCTAGTTAGATACTCTATCGCAGTGATGATGTAGCGCGAACCAGTTTTCTTCCCCGAGGCTGAATTGGCCCAACAAAATCAATCGCCCATTTTTCAAATGGTTGTAATGATACTTGAGGTTGTAAGGGAAATTCATCCCTTCATGATGGTCTGTCCATTCTCTAACATGCATCGCATGCATTACAATATGCTTTGGAATCCTTATGCAACGTTGGCTGCCATAGACATGCACGCAAAATATTCTGTGCAGTTGCCTTTCTTGCATAATTTCCTCCCCCAACCCCTCCATGAGGTTCAATGAGAATGCTATTTCTCTCAAAATCTGGCACATATCTTCACAATATCTCATCTGCACCCATCTTATACAGATATCCCGCAATTACTAAAAACTATGTCGTGCACACTACTAGCTCCTTCTTTTGCTGACTTGTATACCCGTCCGGTGCCATCCCCGTAGTCAAAAAGTGAATAACTGTTGCGGGATATTATCCCCTAAGGCTCTTGGGTGGAACCCTAGCAGACTGAAAGTTATCTAAGTTAAGAAACACACACACACACAACCGTTTATGCTATAAAAAACTACTTCTAGGGTGAGAAGGGCATACCTGAGGTCCTACGTTTGGGTAGTTACTCAAGGGTGCAAACCCTTCTTCACGTCCCTTCCGCTCCTTTGTCCTGTAAAAATAACGATTCCAAGAATTGCAACAGTATATGGACAAAATTTTACATGAAAAATGATCTTTATGTTATATGAGAGATGAGTTAGTTACAAACTTATAAACATCTATTCAAGTATGAACTTCACATATAAATATCATTAACACAAAGAAAGAAGCGTTTCGGGAACAAGACGTGTTTCTTTATTAGACAAATAGAATAATATGGAAAAAGAGCAATATCACCTGAACTGCTTCTGCAGGCTCAAAGCTCAGCCTCCTTTTGGATCCGTCCCGCCTCAAGCCACTAGTAAGTCACCTTCCATTACTCACTCCAAGATGTCAAGGGTAAAGAATCAATATCCAATCACAAGGAAACAAGGGTTTCCTGTACAAGATGGGGGAAGTGCAGAAGGCACAAGGGTCTTCAGACCTGATCAGGGGGAAAAAACTCAGTATAATAACCTTGCTCTATGATCTCTCCTCCTTTAGGCCTTCCCCTTGATGTCTTTTTATACCAACTCCAAGGTAGTTTTTTAGTTAGGAATTGGTTGGGGACAGTTGAGGCCACGGGCACTAACAGGTGATCAGCAGGTAAAACCCGCGATCTCCGCCCGAAAATAAGGAGTTTTATATTTTTTAAGTGTTTTAATACATATACGCGGGTTGGGTATGTATGAACCCGCGTATACACGCGTTTAACTCAGGGCAATGTCGCGTACAGGGAATAAAACACTGTTTTTTAGATTTTGGACCAGGTCTGGAAGGAGGGGTTGCCCTGGGCCATGAGTGTAGCATCACAAACCATACTGGTGAGATTTGGAGCTATAACAGATGCCCCCTAATAAATGAGATCAGAAGGGGTACATGATGGCCGAAATATATTAAGCAAGTACATGGAAAGGAAACCTGCCAAAAGCTGAAGAGTACTTCACCAGAAATCAGCCTGCCAAGCCAGAAAAGAAGATCAGAAAGAAACACCGTCTGAGGCGGGCATACCCATGCTCAGAGAAAGCAAAGCATGTCCGCATATCAAGTACAAGCAGATCCACTAATTATACAAGTATAAATGACTGGAAAATACATAATGGATCATCTGATCATGATCGAACAAGTACATGTCTGAATATCACATATAAAATTGTCAATGATGTTGAAAGATACAACGGATCACTGATATCAAAGACTGATCCCAAAGGTACCAAGTGAACATGATGGAAAAGGATGGTGCTACACTGCAAACTCAGGTGCCAGCATATAGAATGTCGCCATGACTGACTGCAACATATAAGGTGGAGTGGTATCAACTAGCAGCAACAGGAGCAACTGTCCAGTGAACCAATGAATGCT
>APFE030306487.1:19143-39139 GCA_000404065.3 Pinus taeda
GCATCGACTTTTGCATCGACTTTTGCATCCTTTTTTGCATCCTTTTTTAAATCATTTTTTGCATCCATTTTTTCATCCATTTGTGCATCCCTTTTGCGCCAAGTTTTACATCGTGTTTTGTGTCTAGTTTTGCATAAAATGTTGCATCTACTTTTGTTGCATCCACTTTTCCCTCTTGTTTGGAATCCATATTTACATCCTCTTTTGAATCTATTATTGTACCCACTATTGCATCTAATATTTTTGTGCCACAATTAGCGCCTAGTTTGGCACCTCCTTTTGCACCCACTTTTGATTATAATTTTGCATCCACGTTTTCATCCTCATTTGCGTCTAGGTTTTCATCAACTACTACATCTATTTTTGCATCCCTTTTTGTATCCAATTTTGGACCGGGATTTGCATCGGGTTTTGTGTCTCGTTTTGCATCTACTTTTGCATCGACTTCTATTGCATCCACTTTTGCACGCAATTTTGCATCCACTGTTGCACCAATTTTAAATTTCACTTTTTGCATCCCTTTTTACATCTTCATTTGCATCATATTTGATTCTTTTTTTGCATCTATCATTACATCCACTTTTGTTATGCCACAATTTGCACCATGTTTTTCACTCACTATTGTATCCACGTTTGCTTCCAATTTTGCATCCATGTTCACATCCTCTTTTGCATCAAATATTGCATCTATTTTTGCATCCACTTTTATGTCAGGTTTATGCATTGGGTTTTGCATCTTGTTTTGTATCTACTTTTGCATCTACTTACATTATATCCATTTTTTGCATCGAATTTTGTTTTGCCTGTTGCATCAATGTTTGCTTCCACTTTTACATCCATTTTTGCATCTTATTTTGCATATTTTTTTGTCTATTGTTACATCCACTTTTGTTGCACCATATCTTGCGCCTACCATTACAACCACATTTGCTTCCACGTTTGCATCCCCTATTGCATCCACTTTTGTTTCATCCATTTTTGCATATACTTTTGTTTCCGTTGTTGCATCCACATTTGTTTCACCACAATTTGTGCCAAGTTTTACACCTACCATTGGATCCATGTTTGCTTCCACTTTTGCCTTCATGTTTGCATCCAAGTTTGCATTGACAACTGCATCTACTTTTGCATCCACTTTTGTGTCAGGTTTTTCATGTTGTTGTGCATCTACTTATGTTGTATCCACTTTTCATCCAATTTTACTTCTATTGTTGCCCCCATTTCTATGTTCACTTTTGCATCCCTTTTCCAACACTCATCATATTTTCTGCATTGATGATATTCCTTATGGCATTGACAATTATGAACAATTGATGACAATGTCAATAATATTGAAAATGATGAAAATGAAGATGATGGTGATGACATGAATTGTGATTATGATGATAAAGACGATAGTGGTTACAATGACAATGATGATGATGGCAATGATTATGATGATGACGATGCTAATGACGTTGGCGAATCTTCCCAATTTTAGATGTTGTCATTGTCATAATCATAAGCATTATCTTTGGTGTCATGATCATCATTTTCATCTAGGTCATCATCAAAAACAATAATGGCATGAATGATGATGATGCATGATTACAACAATGTCGATAGAAATTACATTAATGATGATGATGGGGATGATAAAAATGACAATGACGATGATAATGGTGGTGATGATGATCATCATCGATCATCTGTAAAAAATAGAGTTGTTATTTCTCTTACATATATCAATGTGTCCTAAACAACCCTTTTCTAGCACTGATCACATTTTTTGGGTTGATGATATTTCTTACAACATCTACAATTATGAACAATTGCAAACAATCTCCATAATGATGATGATGATGGCATGAATGGTGATTATGATGATAATGTAATGATGGCAATAAAAATGACAAGGATGATGGTGATGATGATGAAAATGATTATGATAATGAGAATGACCTTACAATCTTATGAATTTGTGAACAATTACTAGTTTCAATACCATCTTCTGGATACGTATTACTATCATACTTTTTAAATTTTCTGTCTCTCTTGAGGTATCTTACTATAATGGTGTTGTCAACACTAGAAAGATATCTTGTTGTAATGGTGGTTCTAATGTTAGCACTAGCAAAGTTTAGTAGGGAGGATGCTACTACAAGAGGAATTCCTTCTAAGTGACTATGGCATTCAAAATGAGGCTTTATGGGCTGCTTGTTAACACATGTTCTCATGCTCATATAAAATTAATGTGAAAAGTTGCTTTAATTGGTTCCCACGCATAATTGATATTGATAATGGGGTGGTATAAAATTGTAATGGACATATCCGTTAGTTAGTTATGATGGGTCAACAACATTGAAACCATCCAAGTGACATTTCACCTTGGAACAATCGTTGCTCGTGCGAAAACACGAAGTTTATGTAAATGAAAGTTGTGATTGTAGTGGAATTAAAACCATCGAGAAATATCAAAGAAGACGCTGCCTACCAGTTTTGAAAGACAACCAAGGCATTGAACAACTATTTGCATTAGGATGTAGTGAGGGAATCGAAGGAAATTTGGTAGCCCTAAGTTGCCATTACTATTGCCAATCACACATTCAATAGTAACCATAAAAGGTAGCCACATATAAACAGAACCTTGAGGTGTTGACAGTCAGAATCTATTGTAATAGCTTTGACGTATATATAGTTTTGTGTTTAGATGAGAATGAAGTGGGCTTCATCCAGGGTTCAGCTCAATCCTCGTCCATTCCATGCAGTGGTGTTTAATTCGCCAAGCAAGAGAATATTATGTGAGTGTTTAGAGTTAAATCAACAGAAATCAAGGACATGTGATTGTCAAATTATTGCTCCTCCCTTATGATTGAGCGCTTGATGCGATGGTCATTATCCTTGGGTGATACTTTTATTCCCCATTTTCTATTGAAAAAGTAGCGTTTTTCTGTTCGATTATGATAGGATTGGATGAACGCCGGTTTGGGTGGATGTAGGCCCATGTTTTTTTGTGGTGATCTTCAAATGTCTTGAGGATAAGAAAAAAATCCTTGACCAAGGTCCATGGTTTTGGGGATGAGTTGGTCTTCTAGTGAAGCCATGGTTTCCCAACTTCAATCCTCTCACTATGTTGTCGATGACTACTCTAGTATGGGTAAGATTCCCAGTTTTCCCATTCACTTTACCCATCTAGATCTCTTAGAAAAAGTGGGCAATTGTATTGGAAGATTCGTCAAAGTAGACAGGGAAAGAATTTTGAAAGGAATTTTCACCTATGTTTGCATATGTGTTTAGGTAGATCCCAATGAAGTTTTGCGAGATAAAATTGAGCTCAAGTGGATGGGAATTGTGTATTCCCAACCCCTGGACTATGAAAATACAACTTATAGATACACGTATAGATACACCAATAAATTTCAACCACAAACCTGTAAATTTCATTTTCCTTCACACCATGCATCTAATTTGTATTCTGTATGAGAATTAACAAAGGAATGATGCTCTTTTTCCTATATTTTGACTCCCGGAGAATACTATGATAAACGTGGATAGACATAGGGTCCTGTATGGTCCATTTACATCCCATGGATGGGAAATCAGAAGTAAATAAATAACATCCATTACATAGGCACTTATGTAAAATGGGGGAACAATGTTTTCTAGAATAAAAAAACTACAGTTCTTCCTATAATCTAGGATTTGGATACTTAAATTATTAGATAGAACAGTCCCCCAGTCCATAACATAGCTGCATCAATCAAGGGTACCCACTGGTCTGAAAACTTTTGGGTATTGACATAACCAAATAATCTACATATCATAGTGGCAACATAACAATATGGACCGACAAGAGAAGCTATAGAATGCATACCCTTATTTTCTCGCTTGTGCTTGCTGGCATCTCTTCTCCATCCTTTGATGACTTCAGATTGATCCTGATTTTCCTTCATGAATTTCTCAATGAAGTCATTATCATATTTCTTCTGAGCTGCCGACAACTGGTACATTCGAGTCGAATCTTTGTTGGTGAAAGAGCCGATGATTGTGTTCCTCTTGGTCATAAAGTTTCTGTCAGCGATGTTTAGATGGTCAACAACACATGTGATCATATCCATGTAAGGAAGGATGTTCAGCTGAGCAACAATTCTGTGGAGGAATGAATTGGCCAGATCACTATATGTAGTATCAGAAACCGGGTATGAATCTTCGGCTATGACTACTCTTTCTGTGACTCTCGGCTCTTCATCTTCGAAAAGTTGATATGTGGCCTCCCAGGTAGATGTTCCGGTGTTTGAGGTGCATGTGGTATCGGTAAATAATGCAAGCAATTATGCAAACTCAGGGGGAAGAGCAAATGATTGTTGTTGAACAACAGGTTTCTTCATGGGTTTGGTCGACCAAGACATTTTTGTTGAATTATGCTTGTTGGGACTGACTTGTCAAGAGAAACACAAGGGTGAGAGTAACTAACATTCAGAGCGAATAACTTAGCAAATAACCGATTACATAATAATCCAAGACTTTTATGAGCGAAATCTCAAGAAACCGTTAGTAATAATGAATGCGTTTATTCTATCGAAAACCATTAATTCTCCACATTTGGCCATTAATATCGCATCCACTATATCTCAACTTTTGAAGCCTTGTCACTTTGAAACCTCCGATTGCAATACGTGTTGCAGACTCGACTGCTCCATCATAGCACAGCTTAATATAATATCACAGTTGCCATGTCACGCCTTTCATATCACAAGTTTTAAAGACGTGTGTCTGGTCATGGACATTAAAAGTTGCAATGGTTATGGTGTAAATAATTAAATTGAATGGATATGGTGTAAATAAAGTCGCAAGTTAGAGGCTTCGGAAGTTTGGTCATGGACAATAAAACAAAAACGCCACTCGCGAGATCCCAATATGCAACGTGGCAGTTTTATGGGGTCGACCTCTTTATTACTATTTACATATATATGCCGGCTTTTATTATATTTATGCTTTAAACCTTTAAAATTTATTTGGAAAAGGTTTTAATCGCCATTTTTCTTAAAAAACTTTTTAGGATGTTCTAATATAATCCTTTGGCATTGAGGCTTTAGAATTAAACCTAAAATTTATCGCTCTTTTTAATTATTTTGTTTTTTAAAACTAATATTTCCTCTCAATTTATTTTTTTTTATAATTATATCCTAAATTTTAAAATAATAACCCTTCTCTATTAATTCTTTTATTAATTATGTAATAAAATTATTAATTCATACAACACATATTTAACATTTTACTAAAATATTACTTTTACTTACTTCCATATCCCACTACTATGACGTTGCACAAACCTACTTACATATCCCACTACTTCTATGACGTTGCACCAGTTTGTGCAAATGCTAGTTCAATATACGATGTAGGGTTTCAGGGTCGGCGATAATGCTCTTTAACTTTTTAAAACATTTATATCTTAAAATGGGTTGTTATATCGGATGTAGGGTTTCAGGTCCGCAGATATATCCTTCTCTGAGGGGTTTCAGGAGGGCCTCTTACACCGCGCCCCCTTTTCAGGTAGACGCATTTGCAAATATTTGCATTGTGCTAGTTTTCTTTCCAGGCGGCGGATTGACTTCATCGGTGCACAGACAAAGGTGCATTTTTGGATAACCGATGCGGCTGGTTTAGATCCTCATATGCAATCAGATAGAGGTGAGTCTAAGCCTTGATTTCTTTTGTCCCTCTCAACCCATATTCTCTTATCACGATGTCTTTTTTGTTTTGTATTTCCACTTCACATTTTCCAGAAGAGGTGCTGCTTATATTTGCTTTCACAGACTCACAGCAGGCATATTTTTTCAATCTGTGTTTTTTTGGCGCATTTATTGGCTTACATATCGATTGATATTGATATATTTTCCCTCAATTCTTATAATCTTTTATTTCATCTGAGTATAAAGGGATACATTCTGTAAATGCTTTAAGCTTCGAGAAATATCAGAACGAAAATATACATTCTTTGCTAAGCCTGAAGAAGGAATTGATATTGATTGAAGGGTCCTGTAACTTCTCTAAAATTCAGAATTCTTCTTTTGAGGCACTTGGATCATCTTCAGAATACTGACTGTCATAAGAATCCCCATTCGAGGATGCAGAAATATGTTCGTGTAAGATATGGCAATCCTTGATTTCACTTCATAACCTTGAACCCTCAGCCAACTGTAGTCCTTCCTTCCTCAACGTGTCTGCTTCACCATTTAATTCTTTGTAGACATGTTCAAAGCACTCTGAAATAAAAATGGACAGAACGTTTGATTTCATCTTCTACTACTGCCATTCATCCAATTAATTACTAACAACTGATGAATTTAGTAACACTTGTTTAACAGATTCTTCTCCTACAGGAAAGTAGCACAGTCTGAATTTAAAGGCTAATCGAAACTGTAATCTGAATGTCGTTTGAGCCTATAAACAGACACAGTTAGAAAACATGCACAGAACATGTAGATCACTGTCGAGAACCCCTGTTAATGCTATTCCATTATCATTGAATAAAAAGTTGCATCACTAACATATCTCAGTGCAAAATGCACTTCCCCCTTCCAAGTATTAGAACTTGTGTTTTGTGGCAACCTGATGAACTTGCCTAGGTTGCACCATGTACTAAAAGTGTTGACTGCAAAACAAAATGTTAGGCCTTGTGTTAACTAAGTACATGAGGAAACCTATCAATTCCCTGTATACATATGTTCATCAAATCTGAATTAGAATCAGCAAAGTACAATGGATTTACTACCACAGGGGAGTAGCCATGGGTTTGCAGTACATCATTTGAAATCTCATCATAATTTCAATTGCATACACTGGAGTAGCCATGGGTTTGTAGTCCATCATTTGAAATCTTCTAAGAATTTCAATTACATACTTTTTCTGTCCAAGGAACACTTCACCTGCACTTTGCTACACCCCTAGAGCCATCAAGTAGTGCTTCAAGTCATGACCAATTCTCTTACCAATTTTGCCCTACACCAGTTTATGGATTCCTTTTAACTTCCTGTGAGTGTAAGATTGTCTACATATGGGACTAAAACAAGCAGATTAGAATGATCTACCAAATTGTAAAAATTAGAATCTGCATCTGTCTCAGTGAAACCCAAATCTGAAAGTTACTCATCGATCTTGGAGTGCCATGCAAATGGTGCCTGTTTCAACTCATAAAGGGCCTACTTCAACTTGTAAACATGGGTCTCAAGCCTATTCACCTAAAAGCCTCTTGGTTGGTTTATTCATATAACTCCTTAATCAACCTATTAAGAAATGTTGTCTTTACATAAATTTGATATAAAATCCAATGGAAGATTGTTGTGAAAGACATAGTAAATCTGATAGAGGTATATTTAGTAACAAGAGCAAAAGTCTCCTCATAGTCAACTCCTTTTTAATGGGAGAACCGTCCAGCCACAAACCGAGCTTTGCAGTTTTATATGCTGCTATCTGGTGCATGCTTAACCATGCATGATTGTTGTAAGAAAAACTAGAGTCAAATACTGACTTCTCCACTAGTCTAGGCACTATCTCCTACCCATCATTCTTTAGGAGGAGATGTATTCCTCCATCATGGCATTTTGCAGTACTTGCTTCCTTATTGCCGTTACTAGAAGGTTTTGTTTCAATAATGAAAGATATCAGTGCAACATAACTAGGGAACTTTTTAGGAGGGTGGCTTATTTGAAGGGAAGTAGTTGGAGCACCAACTTACTCTGTTGCCTCTTTTAATGTCTAGATTAGCCATCTAGGCTTTCTAGCTGAACTTGAAGGTAAAGAGGCACCCCTTGAACTTCCAAAAGCTTGCTGATCTAAGTATGCGTTTCATGATCTTTTTGATTTCTGCAGATCTGTTTTTGGGATACCAAGCTCTTCTGCCTCCATGGTCACTATTGGAGGTTCTTGAGACTTAGAGGACCATGCATTTTCTTCAAACTTGGTATCTCTGCTCACAACTACTTTATGTTGAGATGGAATGTATATTCTATAAGCTTTTGAGGTTTCACTCTAACTTACAAAAATGCCCTTCAAACTAGAAGGTTCCAACTTGGTCCTTTTCCCATCTGGAATATGAATGTAGATAGGACAACTAAAAAACTCAAAGATGTGTTACTTGAGGCTTCTGAATTCCTCCAGTCTTATCCTTCAAAATTCTGTGAGGATACCTATTCAAAATATAGACAATGATGAGACATGTTTATACACAGAGACACATGAGCAGAACTAGATCATGAATCAAGGTCCCAAACTGCTGAGGGTTGTAGGGAACTATCAACATTTTCTTGATTCTTGATTTCATGCAAAAGGTATCAAACTCCTTTGGTTTTTGTGAATTAAGTCTAGGACTTCCTAGAAGAATCATCAATAAAATATTCATAGTAAATGTTACTTGATAAGGAAGTTGAAGAGATGGGCCCACATACATTTGAGTTGATTAGGTCAGAAACGCCTCTTGACCTATGTTTACTACCAGGAAAACATCCTTTACATGCTGGCCAAGTGCACAACCTTTGCACACTCCTTTCTTCTCAGCCTTGAAGATTGGCAATGCCCACACCATGTTTTTCAAGATTGGCAACATTCACTAGTGCAAGTGACCTAGTCTCTTTTGTCAAAGCTCACACATGTTGTCACTATCATACCCTAAAGTTCTTATAGGATTCCCTTGCAATTTAGGATGAGGACTTGTTGATCTTCAAAGTTAGCCATATATGTAGGATCTATCATCACTGAAATTGGAAAGAGATTTTTAGTTAAGCTAGGCACATACAAAACATCATTAACTTAGTAAGCTTAAGGATATCACTTGATGGATCCCACTCTTGCAACTGGATATGTGGCATCATCACCAAGTTCTACAGTCTACTAAAGGTACTCTTGTTAGAGGTTGTATGTTTGCAGGCTCCACTGTCCACATACCAGTCCACATCAGACATGATGTCAGATGACAAGCATGAGACCATTGAGAAGTGTATCTCGAGATTGGATGAAAGCTCATCCACTTGAGCTGATGCTTTTGTACTCTTTACAAGTTGCTTTCCCTTCCCCTTCTTTTGATGACATTGGAAGCGAAAGTGCCCAAACATTTGACACTTGAAGCACTTGATTTGGCTCAAGTCCTTCCTTCCCTGGTTACAAGAACCTGGCTTCTCTTTCTTCCCTTTTTAACCCTTCTTAGTTCCTCTTTTCTTGTTGCCCTTCTTCGTCTTACTAATGGGGACAACATTCTGCTCCTTCTAGTTGAAGTCATTCCATAGCCTCTTCAAAATGGGAAGTTTTAACTATTTTTTGGCCTAGATGTCATAGCCAAAAAGTTTCCAAAAAGAATAGGACCTATTTAATGCAATGAGTACTAGCTTTTCACCCTTCACCTCCTCTCAATTGCTGCAAGCTGATCATGGAGATCAATAATCTTCATTAAGTAGGAAACTACAATATCCTTTTACTCATTTGCAGGGATTAAGCTTATTTCTTAGCAATGTCTTCTGTTTGTTGTTCTCACTCTGATAGAGTGACTAGAGCATCAAACATGTACTTTATTGTGGTCTTTTTGGTGATGTGAGGGATCTAATGATCCTTCATAGATTCAAGTATGACTCACTTGACCTTGGCCATCTTCTTTTTATGATTTACTAATTACACAGGTTTGGGAGGCTCTACAGCCAGTTTCTCAATGAAGTTAGACAAATCCTACTCCAACAATATCTTTGTGCCTAGAGGCGCTCACCAGCCTGGTATGGAAGAGATGTTGTAATGTCGTGTCTTGATATGTAAACATTTTGACTCAGTCAAATTGCATAAAATGGAAATGAAATAAATAAAACATAAAATAAAATTAATAATTAAAATAAACTTGAGGTAAAATAGTCAATTTATTGTTGGTGGTTTTGACAACCCATGGTTTTGCTAATGGTATTCTTATGTAAGAATAATTTCTCACTCTAGATCCATCTTAACTCCAGATCTATCGAGTGTCGAGAGGGATCAAATCTATTGAGGTGCAAACCTCTTTTAGAGTGAAAAGAAATTTGATCCCGCCAAATGCTTGGAAGATCTGTAGTTAAGATGGATGCAGGCTGGTTACCTGAGACTTCCCTGGGATGAAGTTAAGAGGGACCTTCCAATCTGTCCATGTATTTGAGATTGACTGTAGCCATACTACTGCCTTGGAATATCGCCTAAACGAAAGTTAAGACAGATCAACAGCCTAACAAAGAACCCGACAACTTGAAACTTCACTGTGCTTTTCTCAAGCATGGATCACAACATCCAATCCCTGGAGCCTCCTGACAGCTCCCTTTCATAGGTAGCAGTCCTACTATCTATTCAAGGATTTTTAGAATGTTTCAACAAACCTTTCTCTGATACCATTATGAATTTTTGTCTAACTCATTGTAAACAGATTCTTCTTCTAGTGGAAACTAACACTGTCTAAATTTAAAGGCTAATCAAAACTGCAATCTGAATCTCACTAAAATCTACAAACACAGTTGGAATACATACATTGGAACACACAGATCAATGTCAAAAACACCTGTTACTGCTATTCCAATACTGCTGAATAAAAATCTGCTAGAAAGGATTTTGTGTAAGAACTGAAACTAACCCTATTACAGATCCATACTCTCACTCTTTCTTATAAGTGACACCTAGGGTTTATAAAAATAGATATATTACTTAGATCTCTGGATCTGTGCTCTATCTAACTGATAAAAAATGAATTCAGAAAGACTGAAAAATAAAACAGAACTGACTCATCTAACTTTAGCACTTTATCTTTAACCTAAAGTATAATGATAAAATTATCTTATTCTTTTTATGGCTGGTCCATACATGCATGTGTGTGCCCTTATTGCTGGAATAGTAAAATTTGTGATGTGCTCCTACTGTCTATTTATTGTTGCATTCTCACCAGCAGATCATTATGCTGTTTGGAATTTAATGCTGCATGGATTTGTGTAATGCTGCTGTAATATAAGGTGCCCAGATCTGCCATGTGTGCTCCAACCTAGTAGAAGATGATCTGGGGTACACTATCTAACAACAATGAGCCAACAAACACTGGTATTTTTTTAAATGCCACTGTGGGCTGCTAGCTTTTAGAGTATTGTTAGGGAAATAAGCTCGGTGTAGTTATTTGATCCTCACCTAAATCTGTTTTAAATCTGATACAGTGAGAGTTATTGAGATAGAGAACACGTATGGCTTCCCTTTTTTGGGGGGGTACCTTGACTAGCTCCATCAAAGTAATCCCCATGTTCCAGATTTGTCCATAGGAGCACGAATCAACTTTTTCTGTGTTGGGGTTGATGAAAAAGCTTTGAAGTTTGAGAAGATTGACTGACCTTGGAAGGCACATTGAAAGAGTTATATACCTGTCTTCAAAGATTTCAACATTTCTATCTTTCTAGATTCCCCATGATACTATTAGAGGAAGGCCTTTGAGGACTGAGTTTTGCTACCACTTTTTAGAGCACTCTTCAGCATAACCTCATTGTCCACAGTCCTTTATCCTTGTAAAACCATCCAGATTTCCTTTATTAAGGACAGAATATCAGTAAGTGGTCTATGTTCTTTTCAACTCTTTTACACATGATACATTTGCTTGGACTTGATCCATTTCTTCTCTTAAGAACTTCCTATGTGGGTGCTCTATTTAAGATTGCCAACTGCATGTAAATAATGAAATTTTGAAAGGTTCTTATCCAGATGCGCTTCCACCATGAGAGTGTGCATTCTGGTCTGTCCAGGATACACGATTCTTATCCTAACTTTGGAGTGTAAATCCCCAAGGCTGGATTTTAGACCAGACATGTTCATCATCAGAGTCTTTTATATAGGCATGGCACACTTTTGATTTGTTTATAAATCCTTTTGATTGAATATTTTCTTGGCCTTTGAGTCGTCTCTCTGTTCAGCGCTATTCCAATCCTGTTGGAAAATGGAGGAGTTTCCTGGTCCAGCTGCCTGGTCTAGATTGAAGGGAGTTTATCACTGCTTCTGGCAGCTTCTACTCAGCTCCACTGCTTATCCATGGGTCTATACTGATCTTTGCCTTAGCCTCATTGCAAACCTTCCATGCCAGCAATCTGCCTATTAAAGGGAATGTTATAGTCAGTACTTTCAATAATATGGATGCATTGTTGATTGACTTGTTTGGGTTTCCAATCCAATCTTTTGCTGAATTGGGCTCAATATATCTCTGAATGTGAATCTGATTCCAGAGGTCCTCTTTTGATATTAGTCTCCACATACACTTGGCTTTTAGGGCTTTCCCGAAGGAATGATATTCGATATGTATTGCATGTGGGCTTTTTTGTATACCTTTGTTTTCTTAGCAGAATATAGTCTTATATTATAAAAAACAGCTCAAGTACTGTAATTGCTTTCTCTTTGCATCCATGCTAGAAGAGCCAACATATCAGATTGGGCATCATATTTGGAATGTCTCATGTCATTTTAAGGACAAAATCCACAATAGTGATAAGATTCAATGTTTGCTTTTATTTTTATTGTGCTCTTTCCAGCTTTACGGCTGGAATGTGTTGTAGGTCCAATTGAATCTGTATTGAGCTCAACCTGATTGTACAATGTATTTTTCTAACTTTCTACAAACGTGTTGTTTATATCTAGTATAAGCAGATGGGGGATAGACTCATGGAGTACTAGGCTTGTGCAGTTACATCCTGTAATTAATCTATTAAGATTGGTTCTGGTCTCCTTAAGTCCATATCCAGATGGGTCATGAGGGGAATGCAGAAGTTGATTTTGTGTTCTTATCGGCACTGGGTCATAGATCCCACGATCCTTATTTAATGTCTAGTTTTTGTCAATAATTAGGTTATGTTCTTTAGATGCTCCAATCTTTAGTTTTAACTTTTAATGTTTAGTGTTCTTTTATGGTGATTATTTTTTAGTATTTAGATCCTGTAATGATCCTTCTACTATGATTGGTTCTTTTTAAATTCTTTTCTACATCCTTTTCTAAATCCTTTTCTAAATCCTTTTCTAAATCCTTTTCTAAATCCTTGATGTCAAAGGAACACAATTTTGTTATCGAGTCAGGCAAGTCTTTGTTCATTGGAATTAAAAACATTTTACAGAAATGAGAGTGCTACCAGGAAAAAATTTAGATAATACAGTTCTGTAGTTTGATGCTACAACAAATTTTGTTTGTGCTGTCACTGCCTTGTTTGGTTATTGGTATCAATTATATTTTGGTACTGCATTTAGATACTTCAAGCTACATCATTTCCGCATAAGATTGATAGGAATTCGACTATGTAGTGATTATAAAAAACACTGCTGTTTATCTGTCCTATTTTAGTACTACCACACGACTTGCAATTGTGCTAAACATAAAATACGAAATAGTTAAAATTTTGATCCATTTTTTGCTTTTGTAAGAAAACAATAGTTTATTTTAACCAGTGTTCCATGAGGATGTGTCCCCTATGGTGGGGTGCACGTATCCACGCTTCCCACACACCTAGGATGGGAAGATGCTCAGGGACACGCTTCCCCACGCCCCCTTTTAGGGAGACACAGGGAGACGCAGGGGGAAACGTTTCCCTACTGTGGGGATGTGTTTCCCCAAAAGGGGTGCTTCTGGGCAGCTCCCCTAAAAAAGGGCTAGGTGCTCCCCCTTAATTTTGCTTGAAATAATAATTTATGAGTGGTAAAGCTCAACATTCAACCCTAGGGCCCTATTAATTGACTTAGGATGTTTGAGAGTGGTTCTGACCTCATTTTATTTCATATGGAGAAAGTAAATTTCAGATTCCACTCAAAATGCATCAGACATAACAATTTTTAGGATTTCAGGAATGAGCGAATTACGATGTTTCCATTGGGCTCTATTATATATAAGGGTTTGGAACTACCATTTAATCAAGAGCACCAAGCCCAAAAGCACCCCTTTTGAGGGGGGCCATGTTCTGCTTAATTTTTTTTCTAGTAGCTGTTGTAATATAGAAATTAAAAAAAATTATAAAACAACCATAAAAAAAATTAAAATTAAAAAGAACAACACATAACAAATATCAAAACCTAAACTAATTTGCAATCTCTAACTCACTCATTCGAGTTACCAAGCTTATGTCTACTCAACTTGTTGCGCAACACTATTTGACTTACCAGTTAACTGTTGCACCTCCTCCATGGCACTCCTAAAATGCTCATTGGCCATTTTTAATCGTCAGTTTTAACTTGTCTTGACTTTAGATATGGATGACCTTAGACTGATTCTTTGACTTTCACTCTTTACTTTTTTTTGAGTTTGAGTTATATCAATTTACTATTCCAATCTTCAGGCTTAAGTATCTACTATAGTCTATTTTGGTTAGTACTAATTAGATTCTAGAATCATGAATTTAAATTTTAAATCAATTTAGAATCTAGAATGATGAATGATGACTTTAATTTTGAAATCAATTTAGATTCTAGAATGTTGAATAATGAATGATGAATATGGATCAATCTAGTTCATTATTGAATCTCGTGTTATGAAGAATATGTATGTTTAAGTATGAATGCTGAGTTATGGACCCGTGTATTTCATTATTTAATTCAATCATTCGTACGAATCAATGTATTTATGCTTTCATTATTGAATATATTATATATTAAATATATAATATATAATATATAGATTAAAAAAATTATATACACCCATATCCCCCTGCCCCCTAATTTTACCTAAAATTTGAGGGTACTCTCACACGCCCCCCTGTGCATCACCCCAGACATGCATCTCCCTATCCCGGAGTCTTGGTGGAACATTAGTTTTAACTTGCCAACATAGAAGGGTTGAAAATATAGTATGACTTCATATTGAAATATGACCATGCCCTTCAAATTTGATGCCAGGTTGAAGAAGTATTTTAGGAAAAGTATTTTGAAGTGTGTTCTAGTGTTTGCCTTTTAGAAAATGTCAATCTTTTTTCAAGCTTTCTTTTCAGTTCTTATAACTGATTTGTTTGTTTTACTTTAGTGGTTTATTTATAATAGTTAAAAAGGCTTACGAGATTTAATGGAAACCTTTTATACCCACACCAGATATGCCAAAAAGACATTAGACGTGTGAATGCCAATTTTGATGCACCGTTCATATTGTGCAGTTGTGATGTTTTTTGTTAACGATTGTGCTGAATAGCTTTGTGTCGAATGATGCAGGTACCTTCAAGACAATTTATACCACATACGGGAATCACATGAGATGGATCTAGATTTGAAGATAGAATTCTTCAAACATGTTAACTAATGCATTCAACTGTCCAATGTTCTTAGGTAGCGGTCTTGTAAGATTTCTTCTGACAATATCTGGTAACAAAAGTATTATTGTAATCATTAAAATGTTATAAATAAGATATATGAAATAAAAATTCAGGTATTGAATTTTTCATTAAACATTATTTAGAATGTATTAATACTTATAAGTATCTTAGACATGTATTTGTGTGAAAATAAATTGAATTGGTTAATGTTTAAGGACAAGGCATCCAAGGCGAGGTTAACCAAGACAAAAGTCACTCATCGTAGTGGCCAGAAAGGTTTAAAAGCACTGATAACAACCTTTGTAAGTATATTAAACATGTGATATTTTTTTAATAATTTTTGTACTAGAAGAAAGTCATTGTTATCCAATTTCTCCCTATTTACTGATTGATAGGAACTAAAATATGGAAGACCTCCAAATCATTCGGAAAAGGAGGTGCTGCAGCAAAAGAGATGGGTTGAATTTGTTGTTTGGATGGACTCTATGGTATGTAATCTTAGTTGGATTTCCAATATACTTTTAAACCATATTTTCATTTTATTTTTTAGTACTATTAGATATTATATCTTATCTCATTTTATGGTTAACATTGTATAACAAAAACATGCGTTGTGTTATGTAATTAATACTAACATGTAATATTGATTTTTTTTGTCAGAATGCTATAGGTAATGATTGCCAAGACGATGATCCAAATTATGTTCAACATATATCAGGAGATGATGAGGATGATGGTGGTGAAGGAGGAGATGATGATGATAGTTGCGGTGTTGGTGATGATGTGGATCAGAGTAATGAGGATGGTCAAGATGATCATGAGGATGATCTTGGTGGTGGTAGCTAGGCATGCACATGCATTGTTTTTTATGAAGAAATTATTGTGTAGAATGACATTGTTATGTTTAGATGGGTGTTGTGAATTTACCCTATATCAATGAGACATTTTGATTTTGTAATCATATGATGAGTTTGATTTATGTATGTTGTTAATTTATCGTAGAATAATGATATTCATGAAATATTTTGATTTGTTAATCATATTTGAATTTTACTTGTTTTGATTAAAATAATACTGATTTTATTAGTATTATGTTGCTATTTTATACATGTTTTGAAAATTGTTAATGACACATTGTTATTTTTTTGGATGGATGTTGTCAATTTCTCTTAAATTTCTTTACAAATGATTTTGAATTGTGATATCTGCTTTAATGATATTTAGAAACTATCATATATTTCACTATGAATCTATAAAGTGGGTCATATATGTAAAGAAAAATATACTCTATATAAGAAGTCAAATGCGGATGTAACCATGGATGCAAAATTGAAAGTAAAATTGGATGTTAAACTAGGAATTAATACAAAATGCAAACAATTGACATACAAAGTGTTTTAAATTAGAAGTGAAAAATTGTGCAATAGTTGACACAAAGAAGGGAGGAACAAAACATGGCATACAAAAGGATATCAAATTGGGCAAACACAAGGACACATAAATGGGCACCAAATTAGATGCAAAAAAAGACAACAACTAGATGTAAAATAAGATGCAAAGTTGAGCGTTAAAAAGAAACAAAAAACGTTACAAATTAATATGCCAAATGATGATGCAAATAATGGTGTAAATTTTGGATGCAAACTTGGGTGCAAAAAAGGAAAGAAAAAGATGTAAGAAAAGACATAAAACAAGATGCAAAATGGGGCTGAAAAAAGGTGAAACCAAGGATGCCATATTGGATGTAAAAAATGATTCCTAATCACATGCAAATTTAGGCTCGAACTCAGACACAAAATTATATGCAAATGTGGACACAAAATGAGGAAAAAAAAGATGCAAATTTGGATGGTGAAAACGATGTAAAACTAGACACCAAAAAAATGCAAAATTGGATGAAAAAATCGGTGTAAATAATGGTGCAACATTGGACACAAGTAGACACAAAAAATGGTGCAAAAAGGGGCATAAAATAGCTTAAAATTGGATGCAAAACTTGGTGCAAAAACAAATACAAAAGTAGACGTAAAAAATGGCTCTAAATTGAATGTACCATTAGACACAAAATAAGATGCAAAGGTGGACACAACACATGACTCAACATAAGATGCAAATATAAATGCAAATTTGGATGCTCAAAATGATGTAACATTAAATGCAAGAGATGGTGTTAAAAATGATGCAAGATTGGATGAAACAAATGACGCAAAATATGGTGCAAAATGAGATGGGAAAAATGGAGACAAATCAAACGTAAATGTGGTTGTAAAAAATGGTCCAAAAAAATATGCAAAAATGGGCACAAAAATGGATGCAAAATTTGGTGCTAAATCAAATTCAACACATGGTGCAAAAATAGGCACCAAAGCTGGTGCAAAAATAGAAGCAAAAACTAGTGTAAGACTAGATACAAAACCTGGCGTAAGACTAGATGCAAAAACTGACACAAAATGGATGCATAAAAAGACGTTAAATTGGATTCAAAATACAGTGTAAACTTGATGCTAATGATGGTGCAAAAATGGAAGCAAAGAATGACACAAAATAGGAAGCAAAAGAGAATGAAAAATAGATGCAAAAAATGACACAAAACTAGAAGCAAAACCTGTCATAAAATAAGATACAAATCTTGGTTCAAAATTTGACGCAAAAAATGATGCATAGTTTGGTGTAAAAAATGATGCAAAATATACCGTGAAAAAGGATGCAAAATCAGGTGCAAAAAAGGACGCTTTAAAAATTGTACAATAGAGCCAGATTTAGCGCCAGGTTGCTCATCACAATTACAAAAAAAATGCACTAAAATCTGGCGCTAAATCTGGCGCAAATCGCTGGTTTTGTTGTAGTGTACCTAATTCCCCTCCCTATATTATGTAGATTTCCCAATATTTAATCACCCTAAAATGAATACACACAATGGTGGTAATGTCATTCCCTATGCATGAACTACCCATAATTGTCCATCATCAAACTTGAGCGGCACTATGTGGCAAATGTGCTAACACTCTTAGTCGTAGGATGGGCAGCCACTAAATGGCACATCACAATTCCATCCCTTAGGAGATCAGATCACCATAATACCAATAAGGTCTCTCATGGATGACCAAAATTAATAAATGCATGCATAGTTGTAATAATAAAAATGCAACAAAAACAACTATGCTGGATGCTCACTCATGCTCTAGTATATCGTGTCCACCAAATTGCTCCAGTCACGAGATTAGTCTAATGGCTATGATTTTGGGAGTGTCAGAACCAACAATTTTGATCATGACTCAAAAGGTTGTACGTATCACTTCTTATGGGCAAATTCTAGACCCTTTTGTCTATCCTCTGTAGGTATCTACACCATTTTCTAAGGATATCTAACCTATCAGATTCTCACTAGCCCTTCAAGGTTCATCAAGGTCAGCTCAAGCTAGCAGTTTCATAGGTAGTGTTCTAACTCTGAATATTTTGTGTGGCGAGCTGACAACTCAGTTAGGTCCATTAACGTTGGTTTCAAGAAAGATGTAGAAAATGAGACGATTAGGAAAAATGAGAAATGTGGTAAGAAGAAGCTAAATGAAACAAATTTTGTTTTGGGATAGGAAGTCATGCTAAACAATATCCATCATGTGGAGGAAACGACTATGGTTTTCTAGTTTTCTATATGAAGGATGAACCACGGGGGCTTCACTCAATGAACCTATGGCATATCATGTGTGTTCCTGGCATACCAAACAATACCTTTAATTAGACTATATATTGGAAAATACCTCTAAACATCACATTATTTAACCATATACCAATACAAACCCAATACTCCTTCCCAATTTAAAAAACCCCTACTTTCACTAGATATTATAGGTATCCATTTTACCATTAACATGTTTTATACCCCTTTATAAATTTTCATTAACTTTGAGTTCCATTTTTTATACCTGTCAATATAAAAACCCTTTACTACATATTATATGATCAATATATTGTGCCATTTTTTTCTCAACATATATCCCCTAATATGAATGCATGTGGTATGTTATTTCTCACCCAGTGAAGCCCTCATGGGATCCACATGGACACTCTACGTTGGTGGACCGAAAAATATATCTTGCTACCACTGAGTTACAACCAAAAATTCGAGATTTTAGCTAAAGGTTGGATGGCTTGGGTGAAAAACTCTGGGGCAAATGCTCATATCCTTCTCAAGGGTCATTGGTTCTACGGTTCACATGATGTATTCTTAAAATGTTGGTTTTTGTAGTTTGATGTTTGCACTAAAAAACTTAATTTCCTTCTGATATGGGTTTGGCTCATCGACCTTCCACTGATATTGTGATCCTAGGCGATCATCAAATAAATTAGGAATGATCTTCTATGAAGCTCATGAATCCTACAAAAGTTTGGGATATATGGGTATGGCTACAATTCAGGTAGAACTGAGTATGGATAAGGGTTTAGCATACATTATCACTATTATCTATGGCAATCAGTTCTACAAGAAAGCCATGAACTGTGAAGGTATCCCCTTGATATGTAGTCATTGTCATTATTATGGTCATATTTGATTCAATTTCCCTCTAGCATGTTGGAAGAAGGGTTGGGTTCCAAAGACCCAACTCTAGCCCTCTCCTTCTCTAGGTAATCTCTCGAGGAAGAAGATTATCATAGATCCTCCTCTTTAGGGCTCAGGGGTCAAACCTCTTCGCTAATGGGCATGTGTCTACCTATCA
>APFE030306521.1:0-31889 GCA_000404065.3 Pinus taeda
GAAATTATGCTTGTGATCCTAAAAAACAACTTACTTCAACCATTTAACCCAAACCTACAACAAGAAACCATCAATACTAAATGTAGAAATAGGAAAAAGAAGAACAAGAGATGCATGTGAATAAGAAGTGAAGGGAAGAAGAGTAAATGATACAAAAGGGCTTTGAGGCTCTTCGGATGGCTAAGCCCAAGGAAACTTAGATTCCTATGGAGAAGACCAATATTTAGAAGTTGAACATGGCACCAATCTTCATTATTTCCATCAATACAATTACATCCATGCAAGAAATGAAAGTGGAGCTACAAAAATATGAGTTATCTCCACAAGAAGACTAAGAAAAATCAACCCCTAGAGGCAAATTCGACTTGGTAATTATACAAAATGATTAGGATGCATTCCTCATGAAAGGATGAAGCTCCCCCCACCAAAATCCCTCAAATAGTGGATCTGGTTCCCAATACTAGGAATATGCATTAAATGACAAAGAACACATTCCTATATTTTCTCAATCATTGGAGCTCTAGAATCTGTGCATTAATTTCATAATATCTTCTTGATTTATTATTTAATATTGATCCTCTTGTATTAGGGAGCAAGTCCCTAAATTATCTCCTCCCCCAAATCTTCATAATCTGCCCAATATTCTCATAATATTCCACAAAAATAAATAATATTATGCACAAATATGCAATTATCCATAAGATCTCCTCAAAAGGAGCAGACATGATAGGGACAATTAGAGGGTGAGACCAGGGGGCACTTTTGTTGGGGAGACTTGGATTTATATATCAGGAGCCTTAGGAGGAGGTTGAGCATGAGGTTGTGGGCACAACAAACTGCGAGGAGCATGTCAATGTGTCCAATGTGATGCAAGGGCCACCCTTGTTGGAGATTCCTTTAATAGCTCCAGCTGACACCTTAGGGGAGAGAGTAGAGAACACACCCATAGGGTCATCCATTGATAAGGCTCCAGAATACACAGATGTGTCCAAGATTGAGTGTGTCGTCCGTTGTTGAGATATCCATTTATGAGGTGTTTGGGCTTGTGTCCAAGCTTTTAGGTGATAGTAGCACACATCAAATTAGTGAGGTGCCTAGAGACATATCCACCTTTGATGAGGAGTTTATAGGTATAGGAACAACCATATATGTGACAGAGTTTCTAGACAATAGCTACATATTGTTTATTGTTGAGGATGTTATGCATGATGAGCTATTTGTGGAGGGGTAGTTAGTGGCTCATGTTGAGACCATGGTGGAGGAGGATGAGAAACCATCCTTAGAGTCAGCCATTGATGAGGAGCAGTTAGGTGCATCAACAAATAGCAAAGTTATCATGTTTTCAGATGAAAACCCCCTTCAGGCATACATCAATGGGGCTTGCAACATTATTGGGCCACCTCCTCATGTTGGTGAGAAAGAGTCTGCGTTACTTATGCAAATTACATGGTTTGTCCAGACTAGCGAGATGAGGCAACACAAGTTGCACAAGGTGCAACATTTGTGGGATGGAGGACTTGTTCCATGTATGATTGTTTGTACATCCAGTCCCTCTCTCGGGGTTGGATGGCGAGAAATATTGAGTTGGTATCCGATGGAGTTGGCTAGGAGGTTAGATGAATCCATGGCCACAAATCAGCAAAGGCTATGGATTACTAGAGGGGATCGAGGGCCAAAATATTTTTGGGATCTAGGTGGGATTATCCATCACATTATGGAGTCAATAGGTGATGGTAGTAGCTACATGATGGACTCAGTGGTCGGATGCACACACCTTTTCATATCGCCTTCAGAGTTCTTGACAACACTAGTGACAAGATGGATTGACATGGGAGCAGGAAAAGTTCATGAGTTGTCTTGGCTTGTTGGGCATACATTGGATTGTAGGATGATTAGCCTACTCTGGCAAGAGTTGGTAGGAGGAGGTGGCATCGACAGGTCACCAGATAGGGTATTGTATGGATACCATGCTCTCTCACTGGTATATTTGACATAGGATCTATTGAGGATAGGATTAGTAGTGTCATTCACTTTAGCATGTGAGGAGTTAGGGCACTCAGTTCCATATGGGGAGATGAAGAGATACAACTCACATCGTGGATGGCTTACTATCAGAGTGGTGGATGTGTTAGCACATGCACGATGGCATATGATAAAGGGTGGTACAACCATAGGCAGTGGTACCCAGGGGTGTACAGAGATATGCATAGAGTCTGGTGTTATGTAGAGGGATGTAACTTGATACATACCGACCCAATTTTAGACCCTAGCGTCCAGTGTTGTATAGAGGTAAGTCATGATGACATGCATGGTAGTTTGATGTAGCATGCTGGTTTGCATTGAGCGACTCACATCACATCAAGTACATGTGGGGAGTGTTAGGTATAGCGACAAGGATATGAGACAGTACAAGATGGTAAAACAGTAGCACATGGTATCTAGTGGTGTACATGGAGAGGCCACAGGGTGCAGTGCCAGGTTAAATACAAAGAAAATGTCAAGTCGTGTGTTCATTAGATATGTCAATGACCCAATAAGATACTTGTAAAGTGTCACATCAACTTGCTTTGATTTGGTATGATCTACCTTCCTCTAGTTTATCACTAGAGGTGTGGTTATGGCCTGCAATCCTACATGTGAAACCTCTTGAGAATCTCCTTCGTGTACTTGCCCTGTACCAAGAAAATCTCCCCATCACCCTCTCATACCTTGAGTCCAAGGAAATAGTGCATAAACCCTAATTCCTTCATCTCAAACTCCTTTACAAGATCCTTCTTACAATCCTTGATCAGGTTGTTTACTCCTATTAGTATCAAGTCATCCACGTACAACAATAGAATGAGAAGAAGACCTCCAATCATAATGTAATAAATGTTGGGATATACCTCACTCTTAGTGAAGCCCAATCCTAACAGTTAGTTATATATTTGGGAACAACATGACTTCGGTGACTGCTCGAGCCCATAAAGAGCTCTCTTCAACCTGCAAACATGTGTGTCCTTGTTGAAAGTATCAAACCCCTTAGGCTACTCAACATATATCTCTTCCTCAACAATTCTATTAGGGAAGGTAGTCTTCACGTCCATTTGGTGGATCTTCCACCCTATCTGCGATGCAATTTCCAATATGGCCCTATTGATGAGTATCAGGCCACATGTAAAAAATTCTCATCGTAGTATATCCCCTTGATATGAGAGAACCCTTTGGCCACAAATCTATCATTGCACTTCTCCACAGTCCCATTAGCCCCAAGCTTGATCTTATACACCCAATGTGACCAACCACTGATTTTCCAACCGGTCTTGGCACTATCTCCCAATTTCATTCATTATGATGGAGGAATACTCCTCCATCATGGCATTTCTCCATACTTGCTAAGAGGTTACCTCTTTGTAACAAGAAGGCTTTGAGTCTATCAACTCAGTCATTAGTGCCATGTACCACATATATATTTGTGGTTTTTTTACTTTGTATGAATGTGGATTTGGGGATTCAACTCTCTCATGAGCCTCCCTGATCAACTAATCTACCCACTTGGCTTGTCCTCTCCTTGTGCTGGGAGTCACTAGCTAAGTGGGCTCCACTCAATCTACTCTCTCCTCCTATTCCTTGCCATAGGGATTAATGCATGGGTGTTTGGTGATGTAGAAAACCCTCAAGGATCTTTATGGGATCCTCATCAAACAATCAGATTAGCTGTAGCTGTTAGAAAGATACATACATATCTATGTTTAATAAATGAATATCAAAGAAAAAAGGACTTATTACCTCCAGCCTTAGTGTGGTGTTGCTGAAGAGCACAATGCAGCTAAGCGGAAGACCCCTGAGTCGGCTCCAGATCGAAACCTACACATAACAAAGACAAGTGTAATATCACAGCATAAAACCTTGATAAAAAAATGCATGAACATATAAAAGATATCTAGTTGCATATAGCTAAGCCACTCATGCTAAAAGATATTGGATAAACATATAAACAAGTTATACTACTAGCATCATGGAGTGGACAACACAACTGTAGTTCTATATTGATGTAGAAAGAGTGATTACAACCATTAGTTGCATCAACCTTCCCTTACCCCTCCAGATCCTCTCTCTCTCTCTCCATTCTTAACCTCTTCTTATGCCTTAGTCAGAAACTCTGCTCGATAGTCAAATAGGAAATCCTTTAAAATGGTTTAACCTCTTTCACAATGGCCCAAGCCTTGCATATATAACATGTAGGGTTAGGGTTTCCAAGTCCTTCAGGAGTTCCATTAGGCAAAAGTAGTGATGTTTCAATGCCTTAGTGCTCTTTCCCATTTGCATACTCCATTAGAAATTAGTAATTCCCCCAAACAGGTTGATTTCTGATGTTTCCCTGCTTTTATGAGCTGACATGGGAGAGAATCTAGGGATATTTTCTCAGGAAATTCACTCCTTTGACCCATAGAAACTGATGTAGAGTTACTAACGTTGTTCTTGAGGTGACAAGTAGAGTTACCCTAGGTATTAACACACTCTTAGGCTTGCTGAGAAGCTTTATAAAGCAGGTTGATAGTGCCTAGACAACGTTAGCTTGACAACTGGGCCTGTGAACTTGGCCAGTCCTTTAGTCATCATGTCTTTGTCCTCTGAGTTGATGAGGAGGTCATTTTCCTGTATAACAGATGCCCCCTAAAGTGTGAGATCAGAGGCTATGACGATGGACGGAATACTTTATATTTAATTGTCCTTTTATTTGGAAAAAAGAGAGAAAGGATCGGAGCTTCGGGCAGTACGGGTAACCTGATACAACACATATATATAAAACAACTAAAATCATGTCCTGAGTCGGGCATTCCCACGCTCAGTAGCTATGTTAGAGTGATTTTCTCAGAAAAGAGATATGACAATTCTGGCCATCGATAAGCACAATGCGAAACCTGTGTCATAATGGGATCATTATGATGAGTTGTCTCCAAAAAAGAATAACTGCAACTTGGGAGAGGAAACAAGGCTGAGTGATGCAAGCCTCTACCCAAGGTCTTAATTTCCGCTTTACCAAACAACATAGATAGATACATGTGAATATAGGCATTGATTTCGAATATGCACGAAATTGTCTGATTACCAATCAATAATGGAGACCGTTAACAGATGCGAATATGGCCACTGATAATGGTGATGGTCTCCAAGATGCATAATACAATCTAGCGTGTGCGAAAAACGTTGTTGAGAAACACTTGTAGAATCATTTAACCAAGATTCAATAATGAAAACCCCTGATCAAAGACAAGGTGACCTACCACTGTTGTCTGCAAGTACCAAGGTACTGAAGTGTTTCTAGGTCTTTTTCCTAGATAGAGTGTTGAAGTTGATAGGAAGATACCTGTCGAAAGGTAGGCCGTAAGGTGTCTTACGTCAATCAACACGAAATGGGACAAGAATGATTGATTTTTGAGGAATATTTTGAGCATTGGGTCAAAGTGACAAAGGTGATGATGGTAGGATATGCTTGATGGTTTGATGGAGGAAACAAAAGATAAAGGTTTTCCTTTGAACAATAGAAGGCATGACAATGGTTTTAACCATGCAACACTAGACTCATGAACACCAAAGAGTGTTAGGATACATAGATGAAAGAACATTGGGGTATATAGGCTAAAATCATAGGATGATAAGATTCATATTGAGAGGTCGTCACAAGGAAGGTTTATCTAAGGGAGTGCCATGTTCAACGGAGTGACTATTGCCAAAAAACTCTTTCAAAATACGGAACATAACACAGTTGTATTGTCCACTTTCCACATCTGATTAATTTAGTGAGTCTAGATGGGTAAACTCATCAATATTTTCATGTTTTAAGAGTCCGAAAATGACCATAAAAAGAGCGACTCTATGCCCTATCTGATTAGTTTAATAAGCCCAGATAGGCAAACCTGTCGATATTTTCATGTTTTAAGAGTATGAAAAGGACCGTAAAAAGAGAGACTCTCTACTTCATCTGTGTAATTTAATGAGTCCAGATGAGATAACTTGGTGGTCTTTTCATATTTAGAGAGTCTAAAAAGATTGTAAAGAACGACTCTAGGGTGGTCCCTTTGTCATAGTTTTTAATCAGGTGTGACAAAAGTTTAATAGTATACCTGGAATGGTTCCTTTTCCACGAGTTAATCCACTGAGTCCGGATAAAGAGAAACCTATTTTCAATAGATGTTTGCCTCATTTTGTTATGAGCACGAGGAGACGGAGTAAACTCAATATTCATCGTGAAATTTTAATGAGTCACGTGACGACAAACTCAATACCTTCATCGAATTTTAATGAGTCGAACGAAGAAAACTCAAGGTATATTTTTCAGTTTAGTGAGTGAGGAAAAAGAGGTAAAAGAATTTATTATTCATTCTTCATAGGTTTAATGAGCCCGGAGAAGGGAAAAACTCGAGGATTTTTTTATTTAAGAGCAATAAATAGTCCCAAAAAAGAAAGTGCTCATATCGTCGTTGTAAGTGTTTAATGAGCCCAATGATGAAAACTCGGGGTTTTCTCGATTTAACGAGTGAGAAAAGTTCCTAAAAAGAATGGTAAGAGCTTCTTCATCATTTTTTAATGAGCCTGAAGAAGGAACTCGGGGTTTCCTCAGTTTTATGAGCAAGAAAAAAGTTCCAAAAAAGAATGCTCAATCGATCTTTTTCAATTTAGTGAGCTAGAAAAAGAGGGAAAAAGAGTTGCTCGGACCGTTGTCATAAGTGTTTAATGAGCCTAAAGATGAAAAACTTGGGGTTTTTTCAGTTTTAGAGTGAGAAAAAATCCCATAAAATAAAGTGCTCATCTCTTCTTTGTAGTTATTTAACAAGCCCAATGAAGGATACTTGAGTTTTTTTCGGATTAACAAGCAAGAAAAATACCATAAAAAGAATGCTCGATCTTCTTTGTGGTAGTTTAACAAGCTCGAAGAAGGAGACTTGATGTTTTTTTGGATTAACGAGCAAGAAAAATACCATAAAAAGAATGCTTGATACTTCTTAATCTCATGCTTGCCAATAGGAGGGTCGATGCCATGCATTACCTCATAAGATCGAGGGAAAATATTGTGGAAATTATTAAAAGGGTAGGTGAAGCTTACAATTTCCTCAAGATTGTAGTTGGCTCCAATTTGAATATTTTGCACAATGCCTGTCTTGACTGAAATATCGACGAGCAATGTCTTTGAAATATTGCCCATGTTACCTTCCGATTCCACAATTTGGATAGTCATATAAGGCGAGGGAATGATTTTAGGTGCATCAAATGACAGGATTTGAAGAGGCACTATGTCCGAATCAGATATCGAAACATGATGGTGCAAGTCCTCCCAAGGTCACTCTTCTAAACTCATGATCTCTCTAATAGCCTCATCCGTAGGTGGGACTTGATTGAGGGTATCGAAAGAAGGAGAAGTTATGGGAGGGGCAGTGATACCATTAGCCGTGACCAAAGTGACCGGAGACTCGGATGCAGATTGAATGGCTAGGTAGGCCAATTTAGCTGTTGACAATGACATTTGTTCTCTGTAAGTGTCAATGTTTTAAGGGGCCAATAGGATCCGGGGATCAGTCGGTTCATGAGGAATGGATGAAACCATATTGACCATGTTTAAGCCTGGGTTTACCTCAGGCTGAAAAAGGTAGCATCCAGGGCCAACATCAAACCACGCTCAACCTAGTAGCTAGCCCTACTAGGTCATGAGAGGGCTCTCTCTGGGTCAATATCAGCAAATTATGATCACTAAAGGCTTGAGATGACTGATTTGATTACTAATATTAGGCTAGGTATAGGTGCAAAGAGTTTGATTGGATAAAATGATGTGTTTGTTGGCTCTAAAGGCAAAGCAAATTTTGGGTGTCGGGAATGAGGCTCAGTCTTGCAGAGGTCTCAATGGGGCAAGGTAGGCAATTGTATTTGGCACTTTAAATCAAGTGATATGAATGGATTAGACAGAGGAGGAGTTGAAGAGGGCAAGAGAATTCATGGATCATCTCCAAACAATTGAAAACATCAAGAAACTAAAGCAAACTTCAAGTAGAGCATTGCAATTTCAATGTATTCTACCTACACTCTTGTTTGATTTAGCCGAGAAGAAATAAGAGAGAAAATGACATACATAACACATACGTAAATTGAAAAGTACATAAGAAATCATTGTACCAAAACAAATGCCACAGGGATCCCAAAGAGTGCTACAAACCCTGGTCTCAATTCCTTAGCCAAAATGTTGATATGAGTGTACAATGAAGCTCCTTACTTTCTCAAGAGTCCAACCATGCTAATCACTGAAAAAACACATAATATAGACAAAAAATATCTCATCCTAACCTCTAGGGGTCGATCTCACATGTTTAGGAGCTTTTCCAACTAATTCTAGACTGAGAACTAGAAATTAGGTAGTGGAACAACATGCCTCTAGAAACAAGGGAACTGATTCATTCAGTTTCATTTTTGATAGATGAATCTACCTCCATAAGTGAAAATTTGACATATTTATATCATGATCCATCCATTTACATTCAATTACATCATAAGTTTTACAGTAAGAATAAGAAAAAGTCAAACTGGCAAAAGCTAGGCGAAAAACAGAGAATTCCTGGTCAAACTAGGCCAAATTTCCTCTATGCATCGTGCATGATTCTCTATGCATATCGCCTGTTTGGAGCCATTTTTTGAGGCCTTTCTGGTGTCCAAATTTTCTCTAAGTGTACCTTTTGGAAAGGTATACATGTCTACTTTCAAAACGAGTGGAATGTTTCAATTTGGCCTCCATTTGCCCCATCAAAAGTCAAATCTCCCAAGACTAGTCAAAATGTGCAAAATGAGGCTGCCTAAAGGTAGAGTGCTGTTGCAGTCGACTTTTGAAGGTCTTACTCAATGAAAAATTGAGATCATGATGGCTAATTGGAAATATATTTGTGTCTACTTATCATTTGACTCATCAAGCAGGTCATTTGGCCAACCAAGCTAGGAGAAATCTTGATTTTCCCAAGGTCACTTCAGAGGTGCATCGATTCTCCTGAGGCAACTGTATTTTTGACATTTCTCTAAAACCATGTTACCTGTGTAAAACGTGAAGGAGGTTTTTCTTCCTTGGCTTATTATTGATAAAAACCTCTCTCAGGTTTTCCAAATTTATATTTCCTTGCTCAAAAACATCATTTGAGTAAAACCTACCCCGATGCGTGGAACGGGGGATTTGTCAAAATGAAGTGAAATGAAGGGGATAAGGGGCTTCTAAATCCTTGACAAAATTTTGGGAATTAGGGAGGGATGTTAGGAAGTAGAGGAAAGTGTAATTTCAAATATTGAGTGAGGGGAAGGGGTCCAAAAGGGAAAAACACAGGCCTAACCTAGAAAATTGTGAAGTTGTAGCAAGAAACTAGGGTTTGTGCGAAAATGAGGAATTTGAGGGATATCAGTGATGGGAAGTGTTTAATAAGGTACATTAAGGATAGGGGAAGGTGTATGAACATCAGGATACGAGTTTTGCTGATGATTTGATCATCCAAGAGAAATTACCCTTAAAACCCTAGGAGAGGGAAATGAACCTTACCTAGGCACAACTGAAGCATGAACAAGGTGTAAAATGACCCAGTGGAACTTGACATGATGATGAAAACCCTTTGAATGATGGTACACTCAGATGAATGCTGATATGAATCTCTTGGGACAACAATTAGGGTTTGGGAATTTTTAACTAGGGTTTTGGAAAATTTGGATTTGGGGATAGGGATGATTGAATATGGAAGTTGGGGAATGGGGGAATAAGGTAAGAAAATGAGTGAAGGAGTGAAAAGGTGAGGGAATGGGAGAATGGACTTTGCAACCAAAATAACCAATGCAACCCCTAGGCAATAGTTTCTTGAGAAATGGCAAGAATGTAGGGTTTGATTTTTCTTTTACATAACCACCATAAATTGTATGAAAAACTCCTTCACTAGCAAGGAAGAGGGCTTAACTTACTTGCAAACTAGAAGACTTGAGTGATTTTGGCATTTTGAGGGAATTTTTAAGTAAATCGGGCTTGGCAACTCTATGCGCCACGCCTCAAACACAACGTGCCACGCCTCTTGTATGCGTCGCGCTAGAACAAAATAACACTAAAGATCGCGGCCCTATGCGCTGCGCCTCTTGTATGCGCGGTGCCCACAATTTTACATAGTTTTCTCCAAATTTCGCTCCCTTTGCTCAAACACAACTTTCACTTTGCTCAACCTTGTTTCTTGAATATAAATGAGCTTTTGAATTGAGAAAATGATTTATACCCAAGAGATTTTTAATTTTTGATTCATATAAACCCACTTTATAATGTTTGCAATATGACTTTACTTTCCAACTCTGTTTTTTGGGATTTTCACTTCATTTGAGCCTTTTGTTGAACTGAATGACTTAATTTGTCTTGATTTTTGTTTTCTTTGCAGGTGATGGAGCTACTGAAGCTAGGGAAGGAGACCAGGGTTGCCTCTGAACTGATTTACATACAAGAGAACTGAAAATACATGAATTAATACAATAAAACCTAAAATACTCTGTTTTGCCTCAAAATAAAGTTTTGAGGAAAAATACATCTATGAGCAATTTATTATGAAATTTAATGGTACTCGAACCTCCTCATGTGCTTGCTTACTTTCATTGGACATTTTGAAACCCTTTTTGATGAAACCCTAGACCTAATGACAGTGAAACCTTAAAGAATGACTCTTGAAATTTTAAAGACAAAAATGACTGCAGATGATTTTGATGAATGGAAATGGGCTAGCAGGTAAAGTACATGAGGGAAAATGTACAACAAGCCACTACCATTAGATGATCCATGCTCCTAATGGAATGCAACTGACTGAGCGAGACACCTAACATGCAATGCAACAAGAGGATTTGATCTCTGACGGAGGGATGAAGATATCGACACTAATAGACTGTATGTGGAACCGCTCGTGGCAGAAAAGGGAAACAACCCATCAGGGAAGAGCCCTTCAATAGACTGGTACCGATATTGATGTAAGAGTTAGGTACACCACCCACTAAGGGTACATAGCCGCTGGGTAACAGGGAATAATTAGGGGTGCAAAAGGACAGTTGGTCCACTATGACTATCTTTCCATCCAATGGAAGTAGGATGATCCGAAAGATAGTAGACATAATGACAGTCATGGCATAAATCCAAATGTGACCCAACAAGAGATTATAGTCGAGCTTTCTATCTACAACTTCGATGTCGACCGTTACTGTTTTCCCATTCAAGGTGATGGGGTAGCTAGCTAGGTAACTTTTTGGGATGAAAGTGTGGCCATCGAAAGCTTTAAGAGAATTCGACGACAGGGATAGGGTTGGAGAACCCAAAGCGAGCCAACATGAAGTCGACATTACGTAGGTTGAAGCACCTTTGTCAATGATAGTTCTATGTATTCCTTTTCCTTTAGAAAATATTTGCACCTAAAATGCAAGCTGGTGTGAAAGGGGGGGTTTACATTTTTACACGTCGAAAAGTGCAAGCATGGGATCCTGAGGGTCGATACCACTAATAGCCGAAAGCAGAGCTTTCCTTTGTGCTGGAAAAGTTTGCAATACTTTGAGCACCAACATAGCCGATGACGCTTGCGCCAAATCTTCTACAATATTGTAGTTTTGGGCGACACATGCAGATGTATTGTGCGTTGTGTAACGAAGCGCCCCTTTAGGGGGGCGAATCACAAGATCACCAATTGACCTTTCGATATGAATATTGCTAGGCGGCGGTGGGTTTTGACTTGAGGAGGGTTCCTTTGCATGAGCGACTGGAGCTCCATAAGATTTGGCTCTGGTTTGTAGATCTACCGTTTCAAAGCTGTAAATGGTAGATGGTCCTTCACCAGCTAAATGATGTTGCGAACCATTATTGCCCCCTTGTGGGGGTTGGGGTTGGTTTGCAATAAGGTGTTGCTACTGCTAAGTGGGGAAAGGATTATTCAGGACAGCAAGGGTCCTGCTAGTGTCCTTTTTAGCAATGAAATATGTGCATTCCTGAAGACACAGACAACGATAGGTCATGTGTTCTTCGGCACATATTTTGCAAGGGAATCTGGTGGGTTTATCCTTTCCATTGTCAGAAGGCACAAAAATCTTCTGCTTTGGGTTGTGCTACTTTCTTGACTGCTCTTCAGAAGGAGCGGTCTTTTTCTTATTCTTCTTGTTCTTACCACTGGGTTTTTGTGTAGACTGCACAAAGTTTATCATGATGGTAGGAAGAGCTATCAATTTGGTAGAGGGGTCAACTGACATCTGGGCAATGTGACCGCTAAGTTGTTTACAAAAGCCCCAGACGTTGCGCCGATAATCCCATTGGCGTGCGCTCTGGGTTGCAGAGTAGTGGGAGCATTAGAGTTGCGAGGGGCATTGAGAATGACGTCGTATAGAGTGCCAGACTGTGAATATATTAGATCTAAGCGTTGGGCATGACGAAAGGATTGGTATTTTGTGACCACACCACCTAAGGTGACATCTTTAGCGATTTGGGGGAGTAGAGACTTGCAGAACCAATCTGCTAATAGATATTCTGGGAGGGGAGCTTTGAGTAACCTCTGCCTACGCCTCCATTCATATATATGATTAGAGATGTGGGTGGCTGTATCCTGACGTAATGAAGTGAGGAGTTCCGTCCCAGTTTCATAGTGGGTGGGTAGCTGGAATTGCTTTAAGAATTCCATCGCTAAAGCACCAAAGGTATTGACTGATGCGTGTGGTAACTCGATGTACCACTTGGTTGCATTGCTAGTAAGAGTGCGAGGAAAGAGATGTAGCCGGTTACTATCATCCACCATGGAGTTAGAAACACACCATAGATGATAGGTGGTGATGTGTGTACTTGGATCCTCCCCTTGTTTCCCTTCGAACTTTAGGATGTCTGTCGGTATTTTATGCAGGATTGGTAGTCAAAGTAAGTTATGATAGATGTGGTCACTTGTAAGTTTGTACAAGTCAGGGATATCAAACGTTGCCAAGAAAGACAAGGTGTTTGATGCCCCCGAATCGGATCAAGGCGATGACATATGACTTGAGGATCCTTGCGGTCCTCCCACCGTGTTGTTTCTAATATTATACACAAGTTGCGTGGTATATTCTACTGTGGGTTTCCATAGGGGTTGTTAGGCTAGGGGATAGAAGTGCCCCTAGGATAAGCAGTTCCCCCTTGACTCATTTGAGGTTGTGAGTAGGGTGCCCTATGGATTGATTGGGACCTTATTGAGGGTTCCCGCTCGCCACATAACTAACCATAGGTCCTTGACTCACATAAGGAGGGTTCATGTCAATCAATGACTAACCATGCATACCTGAAAATGGAGGGGGAACTGTTACACTCCTGACCGGTATATTCATATTGGGAATAGTGCCCCCAGATACCTAAATTTGGGGTTAGAACTATACAATGGATGCCAACCATATTGTTGGTTGAAGGGACCCGTGCTAACCGTGCCATATTGAGCGTTATAAGGAGCGCTATATGTAGCACTTGTTGAAGGTCCAGGGGCTAACAAAAAAGGGGTGGAACCTAGAATGTACTAGGTTCCACTCATGGTGGGTGTCACCATAGGGTTTGAACCTGGGATAGATGGGTTAACAGGGTTCACCATCAGAGGTGTGGTAATGACTGTCGACTGGGGAGGTGGTGGTGGACCAAAAGTCTCCACAAAATCCCATGACCCGTTAGTCATCGACGGGATGGGTGGAAATGTTCCAACTGAAGACAACGAAGGTACAAATGCAACGAGAACCAAGAGTGGGCCCAACAGATTCGTGATCGGAGGATTGTATGGAGGAGGAAATCCTTCAATAAAGAAATCCTCCGGTAAGCTTAAATCGTGGGTTGTCCAAACTGATTCTGTATTAGATCTTGGAGAATGATTTCCTGAAGACGTGGAATCAGTTCACTGGAGCTTGGTAGATCCTCCACAATGAGTGGGGGAAGTCCTAACAACTATCTAGATTGATGAATAGGGCCGGATGTAGCGACGGTGGCTAATAATTTTTATCAGTAAATTTTATAGTGATGTTTATTAAAGTCTTAGTGATAACACTCTGGCACTTAAAAAATAAAAAATACACTAAGGAAATCAATCAACAAGCAGAGGGAAATGACCCTATCTGATAAGCGCCAATCACTGGGTATAAAATCTAGTATCATAATGAATAAAAGAGAGAGATGGGCAAATGTACAATTATAATTACTCTTGAGCTTCACCCAAACCTCAGATTAAGGGGCCAAGAACTCTCGTGAAGAAGAGCACCCTCCCAAAAACCAAAGACAAAGTAGGTTCGTCTGGGTTAGGTACCAGGGAAGCCCACCCCAATTAGCTTTTGTTCGTCCCTAAAAGTATGGCCACTAAGGATACCTCAAATCACAGACACTAGTTGGGGGGGGGGGGGGGGAGACATAGTCGCAGACAGTACGTTGTGTGGGCAGGATACTTGAGTCCCCAACTCAACTCCGATATCCCCGAAGGGATCCTTGATACACAGAATACCCAAAGGAGATGTAAGCAAAAGCAGGCTACCTTCACTTACAGTCAGATGTTGTCTAGTGTTTAGCTCCGCTTTTATTGGAGTGGTCCTAGATAGTATGAGTGTAGAAGGATTTCTCTCTGTAATGACACTAGTTTCGGTGTATGATCTTCGGCAGTTAACTCAAACTGCCTATCCCAAGATCCTAGCCTAAACTAATGTGTGTTTAATCTAAAAAGAGTTTCTGATTGATTTTATTAGGTAGATTTTAAATGTACTTTGTTAGAGTCTTTGGTAGGGGTGTTGACGTATGAAATTATATGGGACTCTGACTCAAATCATGCAAAAACAATGCTTGTAAATTTTCACTTTCGATGAATAAACTGCTTCTACAAAGGGAGAGTCATTCATACATCAATATTTATACCATGCATCCTATTCAGTAAAACACTAGCATAACCAACAGAACTTCAATGCTCACTAACAACTATTGAAACCAAATAATGCAGATCTAACCAACTAAATAGAAAATAGTAATTTTTTTTTTCTTTAATGAAAACAAAAACTTTAAGAAGTAAAGCTATTTTCTTAAAAAAAATTGTTTAGGACATAGATCAGTCAAACAAATGTAGTTATAGATCCCTGATCAGTCTACAAGCAGATTTCCCAACCCATGAGTTCATAGGGTAAGTTGTTTATCAAGAAATGGCTAACTAATGCTCTATAATAGAGGCTACAAAGAGTTAGTTTCAACACTAACACTTTGTTTGTGAGGGCACAATGCTTTATAAAGCACTGTTTTCACTGGTAACCTGCGTTAGTGAGGAAAAATACTCAAAAAATGGGCTGTGGGGATCTTATCTAAGGCTGAGCAATGAGAGAAAAATGTTGTATGGTCCTAGGTGGTCGGAAAGGGAATGAAGAAGTAAAGGAAGGCCTGGAAGAAAGAGAGATATAGGAACTTTCTAGGAAAAATTGGGAACTAAGTGTAGTCCCCAGTGGAGTTGCCAATTCTGCTATAGGGATTAATGCATGGGTGTTTGGTGATGTAGGAAAGCCTCAAGGATCTTGTTGGGATCCTCGACAGGTAGTCAGATTAGTTGCAGTTGTCACAAAGATACATGCCTATCTATGTTTAAAAAACGAATATCAAAGCGAGAAGGACTTATTACCTCGAGTCTTAGTGTGGTGATGCTGGAGGGCGTAATGCAACTAGGCGGAAGACCCCTGAGCCAGCTCCAGATCAAAACCTGCACATAACAAAGACAAGCGTAATATCATAGCATAAAACCTTGATAAAAAAATGCATGAACATATAAAATATATCTAGTTGCATATAATTAAGCCACTCATGCTAAAAGATATTGGATAAACATATAAACAAGTTATACTACCAACATCATAGAGTGGACAACACAACTGCAATTCTTAATTGATGTAGAAAGAGTGAATACAACCATCAGTTGCATCAACCTTCCCTTACCCCTCCAACTCCACTCTCTCTCTCTCTACCTTCTTAACCTCTTATGATGCCTTAGTCTGAGACTCTGCTTAACAGTCAAATGTGAAATCCTTTCAAATGGTTCAACCTCTTTCAAAATGGCCCAAGCCTTGCATATATAACATGGGTTAGGGTTGCCAAGTCCTTCATGAGTTCCATCAGGCAAAAGCAGTGATGTTTCCATGTCTTGGTGCTCTTTCCCATTTGCATACTCCATTAGGAATTAGTAATTCCCCCAAACATGTCACTTTTTGATGTTTCCCTGCTTTTATGAGATGACATAGGAGAGAATCTAGGGATATTTTCTCAGTCAATTCACTCCTTTGACCCATAGAAACTGATGTAGGGTTCTAATGTTGTTCTCGAGGTGAAAAGTAGAGTTACCCTAGGCACTAACGCACCCTTAGGTTTGCTGAGAAGCTTTATAAATCATGTTGATAGTGTCTAGACAACGTTAGCTTGACAACTGGGCCTGTGAACTTGGTCAGTCCTTCAGTCACCTTGCCTTTGTCCTCTGAGCTGATGAGGAGGTCATTTTCTTGTATAACATTCTTGCGCTTTCTTCTTATCTGCATGTTTCTCAGATGAGGATAAACATGCTTTTTAGTATTCAATAAAAGGCTAAGCTCTTATGCCATTTCAGATTTTAAAACCAAACAACTAATTTACTGAAATTTCATAAATTAAGGAGTTGAACTTAAACTTTCAAAAAATCATTCATCAAATATACTAAGTTTCATAATTGAATATTGCAACAAAAAATAAACTTGAAGACATAAGCACATTAAAAACATAAAACACTAGAAAGTTACCCAGGAAATCTGAACTGGGGAAAACCTACAACATGTGTTGTTCTTGTATTTATTCTTAGTGAATTGTTCTTTCACAAAAAATTACAATAGAAAAGGGAAAAACTTCCCTTCACTCTCAATAACTCTTGAAAGTCTCTCTGCACCAAAACTAGATTGCACACTACTCTCATAGTATGCTCTTCCTATGCACAACCCTCTCTGTCTACACACTGTACAAAGTCTATATGGATCTGTACAACCTTATTTGTGGGATTTCTTAACTAAAAAAATCTATTTGGCTGTGGGAATTACTTGGCTAGGAAATCTGAAGGTCATATAGCCTCTTTCCTTTTGTCCTACGAAATTAGTAATGAAGGCCTAGTGCTGAGTAACTTGGCTATAACAACTGAGAAGAACACACACATGATTTTGACGTAAAAGTTGAACTACCCACCAACTACCTTATCTCACCTATATAAGTCAACCTAGACCCCATAAAGCACTCACAAGGCTGTGAATACTTTAAAATATTAGGTTGGCACAAATTATAAATTGACATTGGGAAATTTTTTTTTTTCCTAAGTCGATACATAGGAAAAAATAAAAATTGGAAAGTAGTGGATTGTGGGTCCCTCTGGTAAATTCAGTGCACCTCTAAACTTAGTTGAATCCTTCCTTCTCTAATTCCATTCAACATCAACCCAATCAACCCAACTTACATAAGGTTGAGGGGTGGGTTAAGCTGAGTCTACCAAAAAGGAATGTTTGGTGTCTTCATGGATAGAGAAGGAGGAGGAGGGAACTCTTGGGAGAACTAACTTCCCCAATAGAAATTTTGTTTGTAAATGTTGTTATCAAGGGTGGAATTGTTTTATTAGGTTGTGGGATCTTGCCCATGTGAAGGAGAGTTCCTTCTAGTTAGATGGTGTTCTTCTTTCACCATATCATCATGTTTATTTTCATTAGGACTTTCAAGATCATCCACTCTTAGGAAGCTTGATACAATGAGTTAGTATGTCCTTGGTTTCATAATAGGCCATGCAATAGAAGGGAATGTGTTTATAATTCAAAATTTGGGTCCATGGGAAATATTTAATAATTAGTTTGATTTCTACTAGAAGACTTTCGTTGAAGTCCATATCAACACAAATTCATGTGCATGTGGTGATATGCCAATGCGATGTCTCGTTACTCTAGAATGAAATTTGTCGAGAGCATCACTAGTGCCACTTTGCAAATCATAATCCTAGAGATGGAGAGGAATATTGGGAAGCTTAACCCAAACAAGGGCTATGGAGAGGGAATTAGTCGTAATATTGAAAGATAGAGTCCAAGGCTTCATGCATAGACCAAAGTTGCTCCAAAACTAAGGACTCGAGTTGATAATCTAATTTTTATCATTTGCTAAGTCAAAATCCAAAATGAGGAAGCCTTTAGCATATCGACAGATAAAGGTTTTCTCTTTGATTTTCAATTTTTTGAGAACATAAGATTCAATGTTGTAGATCAATTAATATTGACCATAAGCCATTAAAGATACATATAAGATAACTAAATTTGTAGAACTTGGTCTGATCTACAACATCCTAAACTATGGAGATCGTCAATGTTGGAACCTCTTGAACCATATGAAGTATTAGGAGCTAAGAATCACCAAAAGTTTCATCTTTAACCACATACTTAAATGAATCACCAATCATACCTAAATATTGAACCATAAAACCTAAAGAGGAAATGGATCTCAATCAATAATATACTCCTGCGACAAATCAATCCAATGAGGGAACTACCACCATTTTGGGAGAATCTAAACATGAAAACTAAAAACAAAAACAAAAAACGAAAGAAGAGAGACAAGGAAGGAAATGAGAGAAAGGTGAACATGAATGCAAGTTTTTATAATAATAATAATAATAAGATCACTACCTAACCAATCATCATGTATAAAATCCATTTTCTATTGTACCCGTATATTGTGGGTTTTAACCCTGTACAAAAATTACCGGCAAACGAATTCTTAAAACATAAAAGTAAATAATGGCAAGAACATAAAACAAATATACACAAAGATTTTCCCCTAGATCCCAAAACTAGGACTAGCAGATTGATTTTTCATTATATTCCTTTCAATGTTACATTAAATATATATACATGTCGAAGCATTTACAAACCCCAATCCATAACCTTGGATTAGAACATAACCATAGTTCCCTTGATCGAATCTACAAAATATCATGGGTAGAAAACCATCATGCCCAAACCATGTGAAAAACCCATGCACAATACCATGGGTAGGTATGCATAAAAAATAAATCTTGGGACACTGCCCCGGACCTCATGCAAAGGAGCTACTACCCCCCTTCAAACCCCCCAAGAGGGGGGCTACCACCCCTTGTGACCCCCTCTGTTGCACCTGGTGCAACATACAATGCCTGAAGCCAATTGTGCAAAGAATATAACACACACACCAACATTCTCCCACTTGTTATTTTCTTTCCACGCATGGGGTCACAAGAGATATTATTCATTGGTCCAACCCTGCAATGCCCAATGTTTATCTACACCAAGAAAACTTCTCAATGTTCATAGACTTCATCAATTAATCTACAATATTCTTCAAAGTGTCCACCTTTACCTGCAACACCTTTTTTTTTCCTCAACCATATCCCTCACAAAGTGGTACTGCTCATCAATGTGCTTTGCATTTGAATGATAAGCAAGGTTCTTTGCCAAGAAAATTTTAGTTTGGCTATCACATCATATCCTTATAGCTTGTTGTATGAACCCCATACTTGGACACAATATTTGCAACCAATCTACTTCCTTACTTGCATGAGTGGCTACCATGTATTCAACATTTGCAGTTGAAAGGGCCACTACAGATTGTATCTTGCTCATCCAACTAACTGCTCCTCCAAATATGTTAAACACATACCCACTTGTAGATCTTCTCCGATCTAGATCTCTAGCCCAATCTACATCATAAATCCATGGATGTCCAAAACTCTGTCCAATCCTGGTCCTCCTTGGTAGCACATACCATAATCACTAGTTCCATGCAAATGAAAACTTGTTTCACTGTTGTCCAATCCTCCTTCCCTGGTTTTGACATAAACTTGCTCAATACTCCCACTCCATGTGCAATGTTTGGTCTAGTAAAGACCATTGCATACATAAAGCTACCAACTACACTCACATATGGAACATGAGACATGTCCTCTTCCTCTTCTTGTGTCTTGGGACACTGTTCAACTAATAACTTTACACCTATAGGAATAGGAACCTTCACCGATTTATTATCTTGCATATTAACCTCTGCCATATTTTCTCGACTTACTTCCCCTAGTTTAGCCAGAGTTTCCTCTTTTTTTGATCTGATTTGAATTCCATATAAAAAATATGTCTTGCAACACCAAAATCCTTCATGTCAACTTTGGAGGACAATTAGGTATTCAAATCCTAGATAATTTCTTTGCCATTTCCAATCAACAACATATCATCCACATATAAGACCAAATAAATAACAAATCACCAATTAATTTAAAATACACATAGTGATCCACTTTGCTTCTTGTGAAACCAAGTCCCTGTATATATGTACCAAATTTCTGATACCACATCCTTGGTGACTATTTTAACCCATACATAGACTTTTTTTAACCTGCATACTAGTTATTTATTACCCTCCACTACAAAGCCTTCTGGTTGTTTCATGTAGATCTCTTCTTCTAGATCCCTGTGAAGAAATGTTGTCTTCATATCCATATGTTCTACCTCAAAATCAAAACCAACAACATCAAATAAGAGTAATATAATAGAATCTAACTTGGCAACAGGAGAAAAAATATCATTGAAATCAATTCATGACACCTGGGAATAACCTTTTTCTACCAACCGAGCTTTGTATTTCTTCACCTTTCCTTCTACATTCATCTTCTTCTTAAACACCCATTTTCTACCAATGGGTTTCTTTCCATCCAACAACTCCACCAAATCCCAAGCCTCATTTTTGTACAATGATGTCATTTCATCAACCATGGCCTCTTTCCAGAGTGTACCATCCTCTTAATCCACTGCCTCCCTGACATTTCTTGGATCATCATCAATAATAGATAAAGAAAAAATTGAATAAAAATCAGATGAACTATACCTCTCTCGGACTAATCTTATTAAAACTAGAGTCTATGGCTCTTCCTCTTCTGATTCTTGTTCTACTGTAAAGTGTGTTTCTTCCTCAATCAGTTCAAACTCTATCTTTTCAGGTTCCTTTGGTATGACTTCTTGTTTAATAACATCCTTCACATCTCTAAACACCACATCTTAGTTGTACACAACCTTCCTTGTTTCTTGGTTCTAAATCTCATAACATTTTAAACCATCCTAATATCCAATAAAAATCCACCTTTCATATTTACTATCCAACTTGGTCCTTTTCTTCTTTGGAATGTGTACATATGCATCACAACCAAATACCCTTAGATGTGAAAGAGAGAGTTTCTTACCATAGTCCCTCATGTGGAGTCTTATCCTCCAACATTGATGAAGGTGATCTGTTAACCAGGTAACATGAATTATCCATTGCCTCTTCCCATAATTCCTGCCCTAATCCAACACCACTAAGCATGCTTCTATCCTTTTGCATCAACGTCCTATTCATTCTTTCCGCAGATCCATTTTTCTAAGGTGTGTATGGAGTAGTCTTCTATTGTGATATACTACACTTCTTACAAAACTATTCAAATTCCTTCTTACAAAACTCTCCACCATTATCTATTCTCAACACCTTAATCTTCTTCTCTGTTTGATTTTCCACCAGAGCCTTAAACTATTTAAACTTGTCAAAGACTTCAGATTTATTCTTGATGAAATATATACATGTATTACTCGAGAAGTCATCTATAAATGAGACATAGTACAAAAACTTACCCAGTGATGGAACCAACACAAGTCCAAACACATAAATGTGCACAAGCTCTAAAAACCCGTTTTCCCTCTTAACACCTTAGCGAAAACTCACCTGATTCTGCTTCCCATATACACAATGTTCATAGAAATCGAAATCTAGAGATAAATTAGACATACCTTCTACCATACCATTATCATGCATTATTTGAAGGCCCTTCAGTCTAATATGTCCAAGCCTTTGATTCCATATCATAATCTTTTCTCCAGAGACCACTAGATTTTCTACTCCACTTTTAGGAACCATAGAATTGTTGCACCCATCAATAACAATGCTACCTAGAAGCTTGTATTGAATTCCAATCTGAATTCCCTGCATCAATACTAGTGCTCCTCAAACTATCTTACATGTATCTTTCTCGAACACTGATTTAACATCTGCATCATCCATATTTCTTACAAAAATCAAATTTTTAGCCAATGCAGGAATATGTAGAACACCAAGAAGTGTTCTAATCCTTCCACCTTGCAACTTCAGCTTTAATTTTCTGTATCCGATGATTTTGACCTTCTTGTCATCCCCTAGGAAGGCATCACCACCATCATATTTCTCATACTCATAGAACCACTCCCTTTCGGGAGTAAAGTGAAAGGATGCACTTGAGTCAATCAACCATGCCTCATGATATACATGTGTACTTGAAGAAGAATCCAAGTACACCTCCCCACCTTCATCTAAGTTGGTTTTCACCTCTGCAGAAGGAGCATCATCATATCCCTTCCTTTCTCAGGAGATTTAGATTTACAATACTTTTTGTAATGCCCTTCTTTTCCACATTTTCATCATACCTTTACAGGTTTTCCTGGAGATTTAGATCTCCCTCTAGATTTAGATCTCCCACTCAAGGAATTATTTATGTTTATGTTCTGAGACCATCGTCTTACAGACAAGGCATCTCCATTTTGGCTCTCCATATTTTTTCATCTTATCTACCGCGACAACAAGGATGAGACTATTTCATCAAACTTCAATCTAGTTGTATTACTACCTATAGCAACAACTAGACTATCCCACAAATTTGGTAGAGAACACAACAAACTGATGCAATTATCTTCATATTTGTTTTTTAAATCAACCGATAAAAACTAGCTTACCATAGTATTCTTACCAATTCTCCATCCTTCATTCTGAGGTTATACAAATTTTTCCGCAGGAAAAGTTTGTTCGCTAGAGACTTAGATTGGTACAAGTCCCTAACTTTTCCCATAAATCCTTCGTCATAGCTTCCCCTGATACAGTGAACAATACTAAATCTAAGATACACAACTGTATTGTGCTCTTTTGCGTCTGATCCAACTTCACCCAATTCTCTACTAACATTGTCATTGGTTTAGTACTAGGATGTACCACGATCCACTGATTTTTATCCACCAACAGATCCTCCATCTTGAGCTTCCACAACTCAAAACTTTGTCCACTGAATTTCTTGAACTCTATCTTTCCACTATTCACCATCTTCTTTCACTGCAAGAATTGATCCCGCACATCTCCCACTATAGCAGGGTCTACCACATGCCCAAGAAAAACCTCTCAGCAACAAAGGCATCCCCTTGAAGCCAAAACTGCTCTGATACCAAATGTAGGTTTTAACACTATACACAAATTACCTGCGAATGAATTCTTAAAACTTGCTCAACATGGAGTTGACACATGGAATAATAATAGTAACCAAAAAATATGTCAATGTTAGCCATAAATAAAATATGTAAGTGTATGTCAAATCCTGCTACCATGATTGTATTTTGATGGTTTCATTTTATAAGGTGTCTAAGGTTTGAAACTTGTGGTAGTTAGGAGGAGACTCCCATAAAATCAAGCCATGTTAAGGGTTGGTGTGGCCTCGGCCAAGTTTGACCCTTGACTGATTTTGATGGCTTAGATGCCCCTAGGTCATGGTTTCTTAGACCACGGCTAGTCTCGCAAGTCACAAACATGCTAGCAAACAAAAAAATATATATTTTAATGTATGCAGTAAGTAAATTATTCCAATATCAACTATATATAAGTGTGTGTGTGTGAAGTACTTGAATGTAAAGGTTTGTTATGGTTAAATGTTTCATTGGTGTGCTACTCAACATGAGAAGATGTATATTTCTTTTTGTTCTCGAGATAGAGTTTACACACACACATAGAGAACCAATGTTGATCCATATCGACTTTGAATTCATCATGCACAGAGAGGGATCATGTACCTCAAGGTGAAAACTTTCTTTTAATTGAAAAAAATGAGGAAAGGTTTGTGGTTTAAGGGATTTAATCCCTCTTAGTACATGATGGATCTAAAATTAAGAAGGATATTTTCAACCCAACAAACAAGATTATAAAATATCTATTATTTTGAATTAAAAATTGCCCAATTGCCTCAAAATGTTTGGATATTATATTTCCATGGCACACAATTCTCTTTGGATTTTCAAGTTGTACACTTACTATTTAATACAAAGTTGATTATAGATAGATATATTTATGTTGTATATGTAATTTTAAAATGTGTATATATATATCGAATATTTAAGTTATTCTTTAAGTTTTTAGAGGAATCAAATAATTTCTTATCATTGTTTCATAATGCTCAATAATCCACAAAGCCATTATGTTAAATCATGTTAGCTTAAATGGATTTTGAGGGATTAATTCTATAAGGCAACCATAGTTTGAAACTTGGAATAGTCAGGAGGAGACACTAAAAAATCCAACGATGTTAAGGGTTGGTGTGGCCCAGGCAAGGTGTGATCCATGGCTGATTTTGATGGCTTATATCCATGTAAATCCTAGTTTCTCAAACCACAAGCTAGTCATGCAAATCATGGACATGCTAACTACTAAAAATAAGAAAAGACTCAAAGCTATTATAATAATATACTGATTAAGAACTCAATATGTCATTAGAGATAATTGAACCTAGTGAGGAAGATAATGATCCTTCTCCCAACCACCAAAGTTATACTCAACTTACATCATCATCATCATCATCATCATCATCATATCTATATATATATATATAATCTCATTTATATTTCCTTTAAATTATAAAACATTTTTCTTTAAATTCCTTTTACTACATAAAAAACCATATTATTAGTCCCTCCCAAAATAGAGACTAGTTTGCAATTCGATTCAAATCTCATGTTAATTCACCTAATTTTTTCAAGATATCCAATGTTTTGTTAAATTGTTTGATTACAAACATTTGCTTGAAAAATTAAAATGAGCTTTTCAACTTCCAACTTCATCCATTGAATTTTCATTGGTTCATATGTTACAATGGACTTAATTACCCCTAAGTGTATATGATTTTTTGTAGTGTTTTTTCAAAGATGGAAAATATTTTTAAATACAAAATTTAGAAAATCCTTAAACAACAAAATACACCTTCATTCATAATTCATATCCATTGCTTGGATGCTCTTCTTAATTCATATTAATTCTTCTACACACTATGGCATTGATTTCCCCATTTCCTCCATGAATTTCTAGAAGCATTTACTCTCATAATTGTTTTTTCAAGATCTAGCTACAACCACCACGTACAACCTTCCAAGCATGCAAATATTCTCATTTGTAAACCTGCCAACCATGTAGGAGCTTCTTGCTAGAAAAGTAAGGTTGATGTTACCTCTAAAAATGCAATGGTTGAGCCTTCTCCTACTTCATCCCACAATCCTTACATAGTTCTTGCAAGCTTCTTCTTTAGCCAATACTTCTACAACCATATTTGAGCTTGACATTAGGGTAGGGTAGCCATTTCTACCACTAAAGAAAGAATCTTAAGGCATGAAGGAACCCATTGACAAAGCATGGTATCCATTAGTGCTAAAATGATGCTTCTCTCTTGTAAAGTATAAAAAGAAGATTCCAAGCAGGAAAGGGTAAATTCTAGGATTAAGTTAAGAAGATAAAGAAGTAAGCCATGGTGAGATTAATAATTCAAATCAAGCAAAGCTAAAAAAACTATTGAAACTTAATATTGGAGATTCCATGGTTGTAGCTAGATTCTCTCGTCTATGAAATCAATATATAATAAACAACTCTATCTCTATCTGTAACACCATTAGTATGGCAGGTTCTTTAGGAAACCATCTCACTCATGTGAAGGAATTGATAAAATTATCTTTGCTTTACTTATTAAAAATATTATAAAAGAAGTAATATTTTTCTTTATCATCCATTTAACTTTATTTTATGGTGGCTAACTAATGAAACAAAAGGAAGGATTCAAATTTGGTATTCTATTCAATTTTTGGAACTCACGTGTTCATTTTCCAATTTTCTCATTCTCATTCACATTTGAATTCCATTTTCTCATTCACACGTTGCACTTAAACAATGCTTCTCTCCTACACCAACTATAGAAAGAAGATACCAACAACAAAATGAACATATAAGGACTAAGTAGAGAAATTCCAAAAGAGACTATGATAAAATATGGTTAGCCCATTAGTCGAAAAAGTTATGTGTATGAATTCATTTTTATACTAGGGTTTTAAGAGACAGTATTATTTTTCCTCTCAAAATTTTCTGCTACTCCTATAAAAATTACGAGATTTGTTCTCCTTCAACAAAGGAAGGAATTGATTCTCCTCTTCCAAGGCTAAAGAAAGTTCTCATTATTTCAATAATTCATTTTTAGAGAATCTCAACAATGTTTTCCCTTAATCCACTATCAATAGAATCACCCAACCCTTTATCCACTATTAAGAGAACCTTTCACTTTCCTTCTTTATCCACTAATGGATATTTGAACATTCTTTAGGAAATAATTTTAAAGTGTGTTAAGCATTTCAGACTCCTCCATTATGAGTTATGAATTTCTAAAACTTTCTATTGGAAAACAAAATGATAATGATTTTGAGATAACATATTGTTATTATGCTCAAACAACAACACATATTAACAAACATAGGAACATGCGTGAAAGTGAAACCTAACTTGTTAGCTGGCCAAAGTTCACCTCCAAAAAAAAAAATTATTTTGAATAATATAATCCTAAACTTTTAAACTAATTATTTCAACTTTTTGAGGCACACATTGTCCTTTCTCTCACCTATAAACTAGATAAGCATTAATCTATATTCTATTATCAAATATTTGAAATAGGTCAATTAGTGGTGGTGCCACATCTAGCCAAAATTTATATTTGTGGAAAGGCATGGTTTGGAAAAGGACAGATTAATGGGTTCAACCATGAATATAAATATAGTCTTGTTGTTGTTGGTGCTTGTAATAACCCTGGGTTAAAAGTTCATGTAATAAAGGATAATAAAGGCAAAGTAAGACCAAGGTCATGGGACATATATTTCAAGTTGAATGTTGGGCGAAACATCCTAGTGAGTGTTCATTTGGTTTATTATGGCTAAGGGAAAGTATAAAAGGAATTGGTAAAGGCTTTGAAAAGGAAAGAGACATTAATTGACATTTATTTATGAAAATAAAGGAAAATAGGAGAAAATGAAGGTGAATAGTCACAAGTTTGCATGTGAAGGAAATTGAAGGAAAAATGAAGGAAAATGAAGAAATAGAGGCCTCGATGATAAAAAGGCTTATGAGGATTAGTTCACAGAATTTTGTCAGTTTTAACTTGGAGTTTTCTCTCTATCCTTTCTCTCTCATACTCTTGCACACTTAGAGCATTCTTGGAGCACTCTAGCATTGGAGAAAGGAAGGAAAAGGAAGGGCAAGAAAGCAAAGGAAAGCAAGGATCAAGCAAGGAAAAGTTTGATCAAGCGGTTACAACGAGATTGCTTTGCATGTATAATTTACTTGGCTGTTTTGGCATGCATGGTACATGCATGTGTGTATTTGGTTTTATTGTTGTCATTGGCACGGGTTTTACTAGGTGTGACAGTGGTTTTTTCCATGCCTTTCCATTTTTGGATAGCCATGGTGTAATTGGGTTCCTTCATTTGGTTGAGCTTTAGATTGCGAGATAGTTTTGGAACTAGATGAGGTGGTCTTAGGAAAATTCCCAAGGGTATAGGAATCCCTTGACCAGTTTTGGCGAGATTGCGGTAAAGCCCGAGGGTGGAGATGGGAAATTTATTCAAGGCATTGATGAAGAAATCTAGAGGCATCCAATCTTGTTTAGGGCCTAGTGATCCCTTGACAATTTTTGGTAGGATTGTGGTAAAGCCTGGTAGTGTATGTTCTTGTTTTGGGCCTAGTAATCCCTTGAACGGTTTTGGTGGTATTGCGGTAAGATGGTTCAACCTATAAGAAGCCATGGTAGATTTTGTCTTGAGTCCCACATTCATGATTGGAATATGGCACGAAGGTGATTGGATGAAATACATATTTGGTTTAGCTCAATCTATGGTCAAGTGGTACGTGGAAGTCCCTGACTTGGTTGGCTTTTACATATGTTAATAAGAGTTATTTTCCTCTTGTATTTCATGAGTATTTATACTTGTTATTATGTAGCTTTTATTATTGTTCTATCATTGTTATTATTATGGTTATATGTTGGTTATAAGCATGGTTTCATGACAAATTCTAGCTATGGCTCTTATCATGTTTTGATTGGTAAATGAATGGTTATTGAATGCATGACCTAATAGATGTTATTTTAGCTATTATAGGAGGGAATTAGACCTTCTTGATGATTCTAAGATAAGTATCAGATCCCTATGTTCATATATGCATTCGTGACCTGTAGATTACATGTTCTAAATATGTTTGAAGAAATGACTGTCATGGTTAGGCGTGGTTAGGTCAAGTCTATGAGAAAATTTTGTATGAGTGTCTTTGTCTTGATGTGATTTATCATTTTGGGAAGTCTCACTAAGTTCTGGGTAGTGGTCTGGAGGCTAACCTGGAATTTAGGCTTAGAATCTGGGACAACATGCTCTGAATTGAATTTTTTGGGCTATAACCACTGGGATGCATGCTTGTGGGAGCAATTGGAGGCTTCCAACCGCATGGATGAATTGTTGTGGGAACGGTTGAGAGCCCAGTGCTAAGAAAAATAGGTTTAGCTCAGGTTTTTGCCACTTGGGGTGGTTGTTCAATCCCTGAGTGACTTGTAGCTCCTATAGGAGGTGTCAAGCGGTCAATTTGTGGTCATTAGTTGACCCCACTTCCTTAAATGCATCTGACTGGTCGAGAAATATCGTAGTAGCTCTCCATCTCATGTTTACCCCGACAGACAGGTGAAAGTGGATAAATGTGGGAAGGGAGTGGTTACAGATTAGTATCAAAGCTCCTTGGTTCAAACACTTGGACTGGATTGGCTATATGCATGTTGTTATGCATGCATTGTCATCGTTATGGTTATGCACTCATAGTAGGTTAGACATGCATTATGGTGGTCATTATGCAATTGTGTCATGATGATGATGTTGGTATGTTACCATGCTGATATGTTGGTTGAGATGGAGTAGGAGATGCCGATTACTAGAGTGAGGTTGCAACAATGGACCTCGAGGTAAGAGCATATCGTCATATATGTTTGTATGTTGGGTATGCAAATATGTTCGTTAATGGTTGTTATAAGCATGATGGTTATGTACATGTCTATCATTCTATTTTTTTGTGGTTACATGCATGATAGATGTTAATTTAACAATGCGGTCATATGCACATGATTTGGATAGTCATGAATGATAGTAACTTATTGTTATATGCATTATGGTCATGTACATGATGATTATGGTCATTGCAATTAATATCTTCATGTTATATGTATCATGCTAATCTAGGTTGGCCCATGCAGATGGCCATGGTTTTTTAGGCGTGAATGGATATACTTTTGATAATGTGTCATACTAATTGGACTGACTTGTGCAAATGTGATAGCCTCCTCCGAGATACATTGAGGTATGAGTTTGATTATGTCGTCTATTTGGTTTAGCTAACATGGCTTGCTTACAGGTTGTCTGAATGCTTGACTAATTGTATGATATGAGTATGTGTCTATAAGATTGCATGAAGGAATGATTTTGATTTAAGATGGTTGTACTAATACAATATGTGGTTAGACAATTGATATGCACTTGAGTGCAAGTGGGTGCTAGTTGTAGTATTATGACTAATGATTGTGAGTAAATTATGACATGGATGTTAGTCTTAGTAAAGGTTGATTTCAAATTAATAAGCAATATGTTTTCATCTTTGGAACATGTGACTGACATGTGTGAACAGTTGCAGGGAAACATACTTGGTATCAACGTGGCAAGGTAACAATTGATTTGTTTATATAACTAACAAGTAGGTGATGTGATAGCACCTAATAAGAATCAATTGCAACAAGGAAAAAGGGTAAAAGGAAGGAATTAGGTGATAATTCCTATTTTTGGAAACTGCGATTCTAAACGAATGAGTTCTTTGCATGAATAGAAGAAGTCTTCTTAACCTTGATTTTGTTTGACATCATATGGATGTGTGATATATTCATAAATATGTATTTGATAGGTATAACAACTGATTTCCAATTATGGTTGGATTCATCAAGGAATTGGAGTCCATTGAGAGATGATATATGTACGTGTTCAGTTACAAGGTTGCGTGTTGGGTATGACAAGGTAAGGTAGCCAGTATATTTGTTATATTTGTTTATACACTAGAAATTATGTATTTATGGTAGTTTGATGGAGAGGATTGCATGGCAAAAGAGACTGCCATGAAATCTTGAACAAGGATCGCGTTGATCTTTCCCTTGGAAGTATTGGGAACCCATAGGGATTAAATCATGGTGTTTGTTGCTAGTTTTGTTTTTTAGGTGATTTTTTGATTTGTTTCTTCTTGATTTGTAGGCTTGTTTAGGTCTGATGCATGGCCATGCCACTTTGTTTGTGGTGTCGTATTACTATTGGTTTTTCATATTTTTATTCTTATTTGTTTCTTGTTCTTGCCTTTTGTTTTGAGAGTTTTAGGAGTCGATTGGGAAAGAAGAAAGTTAATGGATCTTGGGAAGAGCTTAATGAAACCCAATAGGTAATGTAAGACCTAGATGAAGCTCAATGCATGAGTAAAGGGAAACTGAAGGAAAGGGTATGATAGTTGGTTGGATTGGTTGGGTACATTGGGGTAAATGGATGATGGCAGGACAATCATGAGAAAAGTAACAGGAAAGGTAAAGTGAATGGATTTGAGGCATCAAATGCCTTGGTCATGTTGGGGACTATTTTTCTCAATGTTGTGCATGTTGTGCATGGATAAAGGGAGTTCTATTGACCTTGATCTTATAATATATGATAATCATGTCGTGATTATGATTGTGTTGGTGTCTATATCATTATACATGTATGTATGTATTTCATTCACTGATAAGGTTTTCAGGTATCATGATTGTTTTATGCTAATGTTTATTTGTATATATATGTATATATGTATTTCATTGTTTGACAGGGTTGTTAGGGATCATGATTGCTTTATGCGAGTATAGAGGTTCCTGGTTTTATGAGGAATCAAGAGGGAAGAGTAGCCCTGATAGATCTATGAGGTCAATATCATGTGGATATGAATTGATGTTATGTGCTTGTACTATGCCTATGTTTATGTTATGGACATGTTATGCTGAGGGATACATCCGCAGAATGAAAGTAGTGTGATCCGTGACATGTTGGGACAAGCATGGATAGTGGAAAGACACTGGAAGCCAGGTTGCTTGGTAGAGACATTACAGTCTTTAGATGTTTAGTACTGGTGTTGTGCACATGTTGAATATGTGATATTATGTACATATGGTGTTGTGTGCATGTTTCATATGCAATACTATGTACGTATAGTGTTGTGTGCATGTTGCATATGCAATATTGTGTACATATGGTGTCATGTGCATGTTGCATATGTGGTTTTGTGTACATGTTGTATATGCGGTGTTGTGTACATGTTTTATATGCGTGTTGTGTACACATTGTGTAGGTGGTGTTGTGTACACGTTGTGCAGGTGGTACTGTGTACATGTAGTGTTGTGTACACATTGTGCAGGTGGTGTTGTGTACACGTTGTGTAGGTGGTTTTGTGTACATGTAGTGTTGTGTACACGTTGTGAAGGTGGTGCCGTGTACATGTGGTATTGTGTACACGTTGTGTTGTGCACATGTGGTTCTATGTTATGTGTATTGTGCAATCATTGTATCGTGACATGTGTATTTTTTGTGTTGTACTCTATGTACATATATGTATTGTGTTATACATTGGGTGTAAGTGTATGTGTTGTGTTATATGTCGG
>APFE030306532.1:0-16539 GCA_000404065.3 Pinus taeda
TGATACAAATTTATTGATTTCAAATATAGATCTTCATCTATAGCTATTAACATGCATAGTACATACAAAATTCAAATAAATGTTAGTGGTACTAGTCACATAAATGATAAATCTATTAAAAATTTAAATCATGATTCATAATTCATAACTGAAAGACAACTTACACCTACAAGATAGTAAGATAAACACACTGACTACTGTAGTTTTCTCATTAAGTCATCAAATCAAAATGTGTTACATAGGTAGTGCTGGTGCAGTGCCAATGGCAAATAGAGATAGAAATTATAAAACAACTACAGCTATACAAGCCTCAAGGCATCAATCAACATCAAAATCGGCATCAATGTCCTCCTCATCATGGTCCCCACTGCTGTCCTCTGCATCCTCCTCCTCCCCTGTATCCATAGTCGCCTCTGCATCCGCTGGTGTGGAGGATGACCCCTCTAAGTCATCAAATCTAACAGGCTCTAGCACTGGATAATTGAGATCCATGTTGGCCAATGCCAACTCAACACTGGTGTCCAAACCCATATCATTAGGAACAGAGTTACTTGGGAGCGGGAGCGACATTTTCAGAAGCTCTTGGTTTGCTGCTCTTGATTAAATACGAGTTCCATACCCTAATACATGGACAAAATTCAATGGAAACATGCATATCCCCCATCCTAAAAATCCCTGAAAAAAATTGGTAAGTCTAATGATTTCGAAGTGAAACTAAAAATTCTAGCCCTTCTCCATATGAAATCCATGAAGCGCCGAACACTCTCAAACAATCTTGACGTCATTTTCAAGATCAATTTAAAATTTAACGTAAAAAGGATAAAATGAAGATAAGGAAGAATGTCACTTTTCAACTTTAAGCAATTTTAACATTACCATGAATAACATATCATACCTAAAGGGCCTAACGACTTGATCCATGAAGCTACCAAACGCTTGCAAAATGAAAATATGCGTGGCTGTAATGACCAAATGCGAACCTTTTCATAACCCGCATAGGTCACTTTTTGAGCCTAGAGTCCTCGAAAACAGGACATGATTCCCAAAATCGTGATGCAGTTGGATTCGACGTGTCAAAAAAGGACACGACGTGTCATTGGATTTGGACACGAATCAGGGCAGGATCGCGTCGGACACGCTGGATTCGGGATTCGAGGGGCCTCTAGGACGAATCCAGTTATCTAGGTGCCAACGAATCACCCCTGAGGTTTGTATGTGGAAGCAAATCATCTTAAGGTATGGTTTGGGGTTTTGAGGCAAGCAAGGTTTGGTTTTGGAGTTGACTGTGGCTGAATGGAAACAACAAATACTATTTTGAGGTAACAAGGAAGGCGGAACCCCGCCCTATGTAATAAGGGTTTCTGAGTTTGTAGTAGTAGCAAATCACTGCATGAGGCAACATATCACTTCCTTGAGGTAGTCAGAAGGATGCGACCCTTGACGCAAAGACAATATGTGTTGGAAAGAGGAGGATAAAAGAATTAGCAAATTGTCACGGTTGATGGGATGGTTGAAGGTCACTTCGCTAAGGCAACGAGGGCTAGTAAGACAATAACCAGGGCTGGGGATGAAGCTAAGGCAACAAAGAGGATTGACAACAACCAATCTGGTCAACCTAGGTCAAATTGAGGTTAAAATAGTTGTGGCACGCAACAATTGTGTAACAAAATTAGATAGTGATAACTCTAAGAATAAACTAGTGAAATCATAGCCTTGTGGTGGGTCTTTGTGCTGTAGAGGTTTGCTATCTATTAGATAATTAGCCCTGATTACAATAGATTGCTGAAGAACATATCACTGTTTGAATATCTTTCATTCCAAGGGTACATTAAATTGAAGGATCTGTTATCACTCAGGTTGTTCCCAAAAGTTGTAAGAAAGGGAATATGGTCGAGGTAACTACAAACCAATCTTTCAGACACAGATTCTAGCCAATCTGCATCCAGAGAGGGCTCTCTCTTTATGATTTAACTTTGTTTTGAAAGGTATTAGGCTAGTTATGAAATTCAGGGGTTTTGTTTGATTTTTGGATGGTGAGATTCAATAGAGCAGAGGTGTAAGTCTAAGTGTTTCAGTCCATTGGGTTAATGGAGTCAACGAGGATGGATTGCTGGATTTGGTTTCTTAACAAAAGATGGTTTCACAGAGCAAGGTAGTCAAACAGGGAGCAAATAAAGGTTTGTATTGGATGGAATGGGCTCAAAATGGCTAAAGGGCAGTTAAGAATCCTTCAGCATATTCAAAGAGGGAAAGGGGATGACTATTGTTAAGGAGTAGTTAAGAATTCCTTAGCAAACAATCAATATGATAGAACTAGGAAACAAGAGCAATTAAGAGTTACACTGTTTATTCTAATCCTGAAGAAAACACAGAGAATGATAATGAATGAAACACAGAGTGCAGTCAAACATATTTTGAATTAATCTTTATCATTATCATTTAGATTGTGAAACACATGTGATGTAATGAAACTAGAAAAGTTACAAAACAGAAGATAAAGGGGACTTATTGGTGTGCTGGTTGATTCAAGAATTCTGTGACAAGTCCTCTGCTTCAATTCTACATCCAGTGAGTCCAGCAACAATTGATTCTAACAACTTTTTATTCCAAAATTTCAGTATTACAACAAAGTCTTAGAATGCCTCACCAACCCCAAATACTTCGATTGGGGAGGTATTTATACAAAAATATCTTACAAAATATCTCTCGGAGTTAATATCTAGCGATGACTCAACGCTTTTACAAAAGATAGAGACAAATAGTCTCGATAACAGGGAAAAGTGCTGTGCTGGCTGCTTTGTCTTTGTCAGTTGTGCTAGAGGTAAGCCCTGTGAGTCGGTTTACCGCTGTCTTCCATTGATACTCTGCGCTGGCTATTCCAGCTTGCTCGAATATTACTCAACCCTGATCTAATACACTTTGACTGATATGACCCTCTTTTAACTCAATTTACCGCATCATGATAAATGGCCCAAAATTTCATTATACCAAAGATACCAAAGATACGTTTATAAATTGTTAACATATCTTCCCGCCATTTCTGTTCTGGTAATTTATGTCTCCGCAGCTTCCTTAAAGTTTCATCAGTCTCTGTGTACCTGAAGAAATTAGGTGGGATGGTGAATAGATGTTTCACCTCATGCTCAATGTAGAATAAATTTTCTAAGTTGTCATATAGGGCTTGGCCAGAGGGAAGTGCCTTCACTCCTGAAGTACTTGATGATGCATTAACTTGATCAGCAACATATTTATTCAATTTGTGTGCATAATCTACATGTTTCATCAACCGGTTATTACTTGTTAAAGGACTGGGTAGACCCTTATCCTACAAAACTGTGAACTTTTCTGTGAAGGAATTAATCTTCACCTGCATGTCCTGGCATCTCCTTTTTAAATTTTGCATCAGAGTTCTCTTGGTTAGAACTCTCTTGATTTCCAGAATGGTGCCTGTCCTCTCTGTGACTTCCAGTGCTTCCAGTTCTTCGCTGGTCTTGGTGTTCAAAAAATGTATTAGCCGGTTAGCTTGTTCAGGCATTTGTCCCAATAATGCTCCTGCCTTTTGGATCTCCACTTGGGCTGCTCTTATTAAGTCAATCTGCTCATAAATAACTTGGATAGATCTCCAAACATTAGCAAGGGATTGATTCATGTTGGCCCACAAAATGCCTTTGATTTCTGCCAGAGGTTTGTCCAGAGAGAGATCCTTTTCTAATGCTCTCACTTTGTTCTCTAATGTTTTAACCTCCTTTATTTTCTCTGCCACATTCATCTTGGATTTTTCATAATTCTTTTGTAATTTTGCCAATTTCTCTTTTACCAGTTTCAATTCAGACACCTGTAGCTTTAATTCTTCCATGGCCTTTATCAGTTGTTCTGTGGTCATATTAGTATTGCTGCCTGGTGCTGTTGCTGTTGTTGTTGTACCTGTGATTATTTCTGTTGTGGTTGCTGGGACATTGGGAGCCAGTGCTGCTCCAAGTGTGGAGGGGGCAGTTGTGAATGCAGGGATTACTTCAGGTGGCTGGGAGGTTGACTCTCCTTGCTTTTCTTTTAGAGCTTTCTCCAGTGCCTGCTCTGTATCAGTTAATCTTTCATTGAGCTTCATGAGCAAGTCCATCATGTCCTCTTCTGACTTTTGTTGTACAATTTCTGCCTCTTTGCACCCGGTTGTTCTGCAGGTCCACTGATGGGTGTGGGGTCTTCCCTGTCTCTCTTCTTGCTTCTTTTCTCATTTAGAGGAGTCTGTAATGCAGGAACTCCTGCTGCTTCAGTTTGGGCTGGAGGAATTTGGCCCTGACTCTGTTCTTTTGACATTGCTGGCTAGTCTGTTATTATAGGGTGCTCTGTGGTATCTACCTCTTTGTCCTTTGAAGTCCCCGTGACTGCTGTGTTGGTTTTTTGTACTCGCTGTTGAGAAGTTCCAACAGAGGATGTACCAACTCCTGATTGTTGAGGTAGTTTGAAAGATACCTGTCCAAAAGAGTCCAGGTCAAGGCTTTTTTCAAGATCTTTCATAGCTTTTTCCATCTTTTCTTGCTCACTAATTTCCTCTATTAAGGTCCCTTCTACCCATTCTTCCTGATTGGCATACTGTTCAATTTCGGGGATCTTATGATGTACATACACTTACAACCTGTTCCTTACCTTTCTGTCACTTACAAAGCTATTTGGGTCATATGGCACCCATCTGAAACTTTTCTTCAATTTGAGGTGATCTCCTAAACTCTTGTCAGCTTCTTGCCAGGCATCTCTAGAATGGATGACATAAGGGCCTAACTGGTTTTTTATTCTTAGTTGGGCCTTCTTTTTGCATTACAAAAATGATCTAAATCTGCCTTTATGATTTGTTTGAAATATTCTAATGCAAATAATCTCATGGGCACATATTTGGGAACTTAAAAGGGCATAGTTCACAGCCATATATTCTGATTTCAGTGTGATTCTGGTACAGGTACCAGTCACCGATTCTGTACTGTTTGGAGAGCTGTGCAAAATCTTTTTCATGTCACCAGAGATCCTAGGAGGAGGGGCTCCTATCAGCAGAGTGGAAGCTTTATGTATAAACAAGTCAATGAATTCATTATAGGTATAAGGGCACTCATAGGTATTATGGAAGACTGAGGTCCAAAAGATGACATACCTTCGATTTCCCTTTGAGTCCAACCTCTTGATGGGGAAAGAAAAGCAATTTGAATGATGATACAACAGAAGGTGGTATATGAAAGATGTGTACTTGAAGACTCCCTCTCTATCCAGGTTCAAGAATTGGTCATGGATTTTATTAGCAATGAAAGTGGCATAGTCATATTTGACAGCAGAGAGCTGTCCTCAAATGAATATTAACAGTAGAACCAGGGTGATCTCATCAACATATTCACTGGTATTGAATCCCAAGATCAAGGATATCATGTCAACAATAAGTCTACCAGTTTCAATGAAAAAGACTTGCAGATAGGGAGGTGGGCCTGTAGGCTGATGCTCTGGTAGCATGAATGTATGAGCAATACGAGTTATCTCTGAGCTGGACAATTGAGAAGATTTTTCAAGCAGATAGCTCATGGACATACAAGCTAGGGGCTCAGTGGAATGGAAATGTAACATTTCATTAATAGACTTAGCAGTTATATGACAAAGCACAGTTTGGGACAGGGACATGATTGCTCTGTGGACATGGTCATAATTGGCACAACACTGATGAATGATGTCTGGGAAAACATGAACTGAGGGAATAAATTACATGGGAAGGTTAGATTCCCACAACCCAAAAATATCAGCGTTGTTTCGATAGCTATCCCTGATTTGGCAGAAGGCTTGAAGATGGTTCACATTACCAGACAAATCTTTTATTTGGAAATCTTTGTCGGCCAAGGGTAAATAATACAAGTCTTTATGAGGTGCATTCATAGGCGCGATGTTTAGGGCTACGGGAGCTTCCATGTTTGGTTCTTGTGTTTTCAAACTGGAAATGAGTTTCTGTGGAAATAGTGGATTGGACAACAAGCTTAGAGGTGTTTTATGGAAGTTTGGGATTGTTTTCAGTTCGAATTCGGCTCTTTTAGATAAAATTACCAGTGGAAAATCGAAATTGCAGGGTAACTGGTGGAATGGATAAATACTTGGCTTAAGAAGACAATTTGTGCAATTGCAGGTTGAAATGACTGATGGCAGAGCCTGTTGCTGTGGTTTCTTTGGTCGGGTGGTGGACTGAAAGCTCGTGCAATCAACCAGACGTGTTTTGCATGCAACATTGTTTGCAAGGAAAAATGGCGAAAATGACATTTTCTCGTGGTTTTAACGAAATTTGGGTTTGACGGGGGATTTTTTCGCATTTATTGCATGGATGATGTTAGAGCGATGGCACGTCTTGTTGCTTGCGAAGGGTGGTAAGCGGTTTCCCCCCCACACCACTTTTGGGGTTGGGTGGTTTCAAACGGAGGGAAAGCAATCATAGCAGGAGTGCGACGCATGTCCACGGTATGGGAGTAATACAACGAATTCCCCGAGACTTAACGTGCGACCGATGGGGGGGGGGTCGCGAAATGAATAATAGCCGTCTGATGCGAGGGCGTCGATCGGACGGCGGGCGCTCAACGGAGATGGCGAGAGGTTAAATGCGTGGGCCCGGTGAATTAACATGTTTTTTTTAATGGTGTTGGGGCGGAATTGATTGGTCTGCGGGTTAAGGTTAGGTTGTTAATTAACATGGGGTTAACTAATCCCTGTTTTATATATACAGTGATATGGTTATAGTTAACCGGGAACGGGAATATATTAACAATCGGGGTTCTTAACATATATACGTAATATGGGGAGGGGGAATGATTTACATGGGATTTATACAATAAAGTTAGAGTTAATATGAAAAAATGAATTTCGAAACGACAACGCTAAGTCATATGGTTAACAACTTAGGTCAAAAAAAGGGAAACATAGTATTTATATGAGAAACATGAATACTCTCTAAGTAAAATGGATTTTTATTAGGCAATCACCTTGAAACGTAATGAGTGGTTCAAGGATATTAAGCAGATCTTAATACCTTTGGGGGGAATTAGTAAATGATTTTTGGGTTTGATCAATTAGGCTTTATGACAAAACCCTTGTAAGAGTAATAACCTAGGAATGAAACCCTTGGTGAATGTGCTTCCGTATGTTTAGGTTGATCAAGCTGTTTTGTAACTACAAATTTCTTGTTGTTTGTGTCTAGGGTTTAGGACAAAACCTTAGTAAAGAATGATATAAGTTGTAGTGCATGTTAATAAACCCCCTTGATGTAAAATGCTTTCACTATGTTTGGAATTGATTGGTGATATCTTAGGTTTAATTTTGATGGAATCTAGAGTTTGTGACAAAACCCTAGCAAAATTTGTTGTAAGAATCTGGGGTGTGAAAGTTGTAACCTTTGTTAATTGAAAACCCAAGTATAGTTTGATTTCCTATTTGATAACCCCAGATGCTCCCATTATAATGCTAACCTTGTATTGATAAAGTTGACTTCCTGCTCTTGTATATACATATTTGTGCTTGGCTATGCTTGCTGCTGAAAATTTGCAGGTACATAGTTTTCAAGATTTTGAAGATATTTGGTGATGACTGTAACACCCTTCTCTGGCATCTACCCATGTAACCAACCAACCGGGGTAAACATGTGACGAGAGGGTACTATGATTTGATTCAACCTCCTCGATCACCTTAAGGAAGTAGAACCGACAAAACACAACCAAACTGACCATCCACACATCCTACAGAACCTCCAGGAGCTACCCTACCTTTCCAGGTGACCAACCCTTGAGGCAACTCAGTAGTTCAAGGACCTAGAGCCCCAGTTGCTCCCTTGCCAAGCCCTCCGAGCGACTGAGGGTCCTAGTCTCTCCAATGAGCCTACTTGAGTGCGACTATAACCTTTTTCTACCAGTGCTATGCAAGCGACTGTGAGATTTAAGGCTAAATTCCAGCGCTAGGACCCAGTGATTGCGCAAAACTTCGTGGAATTTATAGAAATGAAAAGAAACATAGAGATAATGATTCCAATACTATTTCTTGAACAAAGACTTGACAGGACCCCTACTAGCCATGACAGACATTTTGTTAAACACGTCACAAATTGCATTCTATAGGTCCTAATAACAGATTTGAGCATAGTGGTCTTATACTTATCTGAGAATCGTTAAGAAGCAATGATGCCTTATCAAGTTATCACATTAGTTGCATTACCATCTATTAGGTCATAGATTCATTGCTCAATCATTTACAAATCAAAACACGATGAGAACCATACATTTTGATTGTCATGAAGCATTTTGATAACCAACATATAAACAACAGAAATAACGAGGATACATAATCCATAAATGCCACATATGAACCAATACATTTTCTCATAAAATACCAAAGAAAGGAACTCTTATTAATGAATGTAAAAGCCAACTTGGTATGGGACTACTGTGTTCCACCCTACCGTAGATTCGTTGAGCCACTTTCTTTAGCCATTTACCCCCCTTGCCATATTCCAAGCATGAATGTGGGACTCAAGCCAAAAGAACCAACCAGGGCTTCCCGAGGTTAAACCACCTCACCCTCATCAATAGAATCAGGCTTTACTGTAATCCACTGTTTTAAATTTCAGCCGAGTCATTAGTGACTCGGCCGAGTTGATCAGAGTCACTAAAGAAATTTAGGACTCGGCGGAAATACCAGTTCGGGAGGCCGAGTCATGACTGACTCGGCCGAGTCAGTCATGACTCGGTCAACCCGGCCGGTTCTGCAATAACTCGGCCGAGTCAATGAATGCGACCTGTAACCCCCAAAAAAAATGTGATTTTTCATATTTAAAAAAAAAAATTAACTGTTAGCTAAGTGTTGGGAACTCCAAGGTGTTTTATAAGTAAAAGTGACATTCTCCTTAATCTTCATTTTCATCCTTTTACTTAAATTTTTAACATTACCATGAAATGACACAGGGTGTTTGAGAGTGGTTCCAGCCTCATTGGATTTCATATGGAGAAAGTAGAATTTTAGATTTCATTCAAAATCCAGTAGACTTATCGGTTTTCAGGATTTCAGGATTGGGGGATTGCAATGTTTCCATTGAAGTTTTTCATGTATTAGGGTATGGAACTCGTATTTAATGAAGAGCACCAATCCCTCTATGTACCTTGATGTTGGGAGCTTCCGAAAATGTCGCTCCCTCTCCCTGCTTTCGCTCCTGCTCCCAAGTAACACTGAGCCAGATGATGTTGGCAACTGTAGTAGTAGCCAGTAATACTGGTCACAAACTTTTGTTGTAGAGGCCATTTCTAGCCTCCTTGGTTGTGTTTTTGTTTTGATCTCTATATCATCATTGCGTATGTATTGGACAGTGCACTGGGTGCCATTTTAATATAATGGATATATTCATGAGCCTACTTTGATCATATGTTGTCTTCTATCTATATTCTAATGTTGTGTGTTTGGAACATGAATGAAAATCTTTAAAATTATGTGTTTTTATAAAAAAATAAATATTTAATGTATTTTTTACAATGACCGAGTCATTGAAATCGAGCTGGCTGAGTCGATACCGAGTCGAAGTTGGATTCGGAGTCGACCCTCGGCCGAGTCGGAGTGTTAAAACATTGCTGTAATCCTCTCGGGATCACTAGGCCATAAACAAGAATGGGTGCCACCGGATTTCTCCACCTACACTGTGAGGAATTTGCCTGTCTTCTAGTTTGTATGCTTTATCGCAATCCACAGTCTGATCTAGGGATCACTATGCCATAATCGAGACACCACCCTCTAGGCTTTACCATATATTCTGCCATTCACCGACAATGATTCCTAGGCCTGATCATGGAAAACCACTTGTAGGTTTTACTGTATATCCCGCCATTCATCGGTTGAGGATTCCTAGGTCCACCGAGGCACACAATACTTGGCTTTACTGCAACCCACAGTCTGGTTCAACGGTCACTAGGCCTGTGGCTTAACACAATCCACAGTTCAGTTAAGGGATTACTAGGCCATTTGTTCTTTCATTCAGAGATCCACTTCACTCAACTTCAAATCCATCCGACAATTCAGCTCAACCAAAACTTGAGAACCCCATCACACCATGTCTATCTGAAAATGGCAAGGCAAGGCTGAAGAACACTGTCACACTTGACAAAACCCATGTTCATGACAACAAGAGAACCGAGAACGCACATGCATAACCATTCATGCCACACATAACAAGGAAATCACACATGCAAATCGATACCTGCAAGTGAACCCGCTATAGCTACTTGATCTTGCTCTTCCTTGCTTGATCTTTGTTCTCTTCGCCTTCTTTGCCTTTCTTGATCCAATGCTAAAGTGTGAGAGAAAGAGAGAATAGAGAGAGAACTCCAAAACGAAACTGACCAAAAGCCATGAACTGATACTCAAAAGCCTTTTTATATATGTGGCCTCTATTTAACTTCATTTTCTATCATTTTCCTTCATTTTCCTCCTCACATGCAACTTGTGACCTCTCACTTTCCTTTTCTCCTAATTTCATAGTAACATGGGTACGGCTCCCTGGCATTGGAGAGCACGTACCCCGCATTCCCATGCTCCTGGGAGCTTGGGCACTAGTAGGAAATGTTCCAAAATCGCTGGGAGCTTCAATGAGTACTTTGGAGCTTTTTGGGAGCTTCACTACAACATATTTTGACGTTTCGGGTACCTATTTTGAGCAGATTTTCACCTTTCGAGTACCTATTTTGAGAAGAGAAGGTACCATTTGTTTACTTTCCAAGTGATACATGTCAGGTCAGGGGTTGGACTGCATGGGCTTTGTAAAGCGACAAAGACGTGGAGATGTAGCAAAGGTTTCAATAAAATATAGACAATTGCTAGTCATTCCTTGGTAGCTTCTGTTGCAAATCTTGAAGTTCAACAATTGCAAATAAGTCTACTTTCTTTGAAGTCTATCTTGAAGCTTTAATGATAAGATTCAACAAATTTCCAAGCTTAGTCAATTGCATTTTATAAATTTCCAAACTTGATTTTCAAAGTTGAATATAATATAGTGTTGCATGAAATCACATAATAATCAAGTAATAATAGCCTTTTTTTTGGTTTGGGAGTTTCATCAAGGAATTTCATTGGCAAATTGTTGATGGATTAATATTTTGGTTTTTCTGGCGTGTTTCAATGTTCAATATTTTACATATTTCATTGCAAGATGAAATCTGCAGTATGGAATTTGATTGGCAAGTTTTAGATGGAAATAAATCAATTATTTTATTTTTATTTTTGATATATATTAAATTTTAATATATTATATTATTGTCGCTCCCAACTTGACGTTTTTTGTAAATTTGAGCAAAGCTTCTAGTCGTGCCAGATACTTGTTCCCTTGTAACCGAAGTGCCCGCGTATCAGAAACTTAGCCTAATTTCCATTATTTTCATAAATAAATTGCCAAAAATGATCTTTTGCCTTTCCAAAGCCTTTGCCATTGCCTTTGCCAATTTCTTTGGCCATAAGAAACCAAATGAACACCTACACTAGGATTTTTTTGCCCAATCATTTAGCTTGGAATAAGTGTCCCATAATCGTGGTTATTATTTTTCCTTTATTAACTTTTATTACATGAAATTTTCACCAGGGCTGTTATAGGACCCTCCCCCTTGGGGGAACATCGTCCTCGGTGTTTGATGACACCTATAACCAACAAAAGCAAAACATACTGCCCATAGAGCTTTATAACTTAGCTCGTTGCAATATTTACAATGATCAACCTGCTAAAAAGCAAACCAAGATGACAACCATAATGACAATACACCCATACTGTGTATTGGAGCTTTATAACACAAACCATGTTGGTATTTACATCCATATGTACATAAACTGAAACATTGCACCAACACATATACCAAAACATTTGCTCAACCAACGAATAGAGGGATACATACCCTGCATCTGATCTGCCATCTCCCATGTAGCTTCATCGGAACCAAAGTGTTTCCACTACACTTGAACCTACTTGATTGCTTGGTTCTGGAGCATGAACACCTTTTTCTGCAATATACACTAAGGTTTTGACTAGACTTCTCTATCTGGCTCCACCTACAATACAAACTAGTGAATCATATGATTAACATCTTTAACATACTTCTTAAGCAATGACACATGGAAAACATCACGAGCTTTCACTGTCGGAGGCCTTGCAAGTCGATAGGCTACTGTGATCACTCATCAATACAAACCTCTTGCCAAGAAGATAGTGCCTCCAGATCTTTAACACATGAATGATCGTTGCAAACTCAACATCATGTGTCAGATAGTTCTGCTCGTGCTCATTCAGTTTTTGCGACTCGTAACATACTACTTGTCCCTCTTGCTTAAGGACTCCACCAAGTCCTCTCTTGCAAGCGTCTGTGCACACTACAAACTCTTTGTTTGGGTCTGCAATCTTTAACACTGGAGCGTTTGTCAACAACTGCTTTAATTGCTCAAAACTTGTTGTGCATTCCTCTGTCCATTCAAATTTCTTACCTTTCCTCTGCAATGACATAATAGGATATGCAATCCTAGAGAAGTTCTTGATGAGCCTCCTATAATAGCTTGCTAGTCCCATGAATGATCTCATCTCATCCACATTCCTTGGAGCTGCCCACTCCATGATAGCTCTTATCTTCTTTGGATCTATTTCTATGCCTTCCTTGGAGACTACATGCCCCAAGTAATGTACTTTTGTCTGAAAGAAGCTACATTTACTTAGCTTAGCATACAACGATGCTCTCTCAATAGTCTCAACGCTGCTGCTAAATGCTCATCATGATCTTCCTTATTCTTAGAATATATCAAAATGTCATCAACGAATACAATAACAAACTCGTCCGGATAAGGATGCAACACACTATTCATCAAGCACATAAAGGTAGCTAGAGCATTAGTCAAACCAAATGGAACTACAACAAAATCATAATGCTGATACCTGGTCTGAAAAGATGTCTTGTAAATGTCCTCTTCCTTGATGCGTACTTGATGATATCCAGATCTAAAATCAATCTTTGAGAACTATGCTGCTTTCTTTATCTTATCAAATAAGTAATCCTCGGTAACGAGTACTTGTTCAACTGCCTGTAATCAATGCATAACCTTAGAGTACCATCTTTCTTTTTCACAAACAAGACTGGTGCACCCCACAATGATACACTTGGCCTAACGTATCCCTTATCAAAGATTTCCTTCAACTGCAACTTCAGTTCTACCAACTCTGGAGTGCTCATCTTGTATGGGGCCTATGATGTTGGTAATGCCCATGGTTCCAATTCAATGGAGAAGTCCACTTCTCTGTGAGGTGACAACTCTGAGATCTCTGCTGGAAACACATCTTGAAACTGCCGCAAGATCGGGTACCTGCTCAATATCTCGACATCCTCAACATCCTTACCTTTATCACTAGAAATATGTATTGCAAATAACACACATCCTTTTCTGCATCTGCTTTTTGCTTGCATAGTTGTCACCATCCTAACTAATGTTGCTTTGTTCTTACCTTGCAAGATTCTCTGCTCCCCATTGTCATCCAAGCACTCAATGGCTTTGTCATAACAATCCACTTTAGTTCTATGAAGATATAGCCAGTCGATAACCAAAATCATACTATATAACCCCAACAGTAATATGTTCAAATGTGCTGTAGTAGGCATGCCATTCAACTCGAATGCACAAGCTCTTATCCAATGATGTAGCCAACTGCACTAACCAAGATTCTGCATGCACTTCGTTATTCAAACCACATTTATCTACCAAGTTAGGGTTAACATAACTATAGTTAGATCCAAGGTCAATCAAAATAGAAACAACTTGTTTACAAAGCTTACCATCCATCTCAATAATAAATGCTTGATGATCTGCCTACCTATTATCCAGGGCTGCATAGATATGAGGAATGCTCTGCCCAACATCCCAAACAGTCTACACCTCCTGTGCATTATAGATTTGAGGCCTACCACCCTGACTTTACGACCAATCCCTCTTAAGATCCTCCTTACCACATGTCCAATACTCCAACTGTCTTGTACCATCACCTCTATTCTACTGTTGTGATCCATGTCCTTGTCTAGTTGCATTGAACTTCTCATGCATTGCAAAATTCTCTTTCTTCTGCATTTTGAGGCCTTGTTCTTTTGCTCTGCCATTTACCTTTGCTTTTATTTTTCCCTTTCCATCCTTGCTGAGATTCTATCTTATGCTTTGAATATTAACAATGCTTTAGTTTCCCAATAACTTCCTCAAGTGACCGAGGCTCATCATACTCAATCTGATCTCTAAATGCTAATGGCAATCCATTGACAAATCTCTAAACTTTAGCCTTTTCATCCTTAAGATACGATACATAGCGCAATAGCTCCAAGAACTTGATTGTATACTCATCTGTCATCAATCTGATTTTGAGCTTATAGAATTCCTTGGCTTGGTTGTCGTAGTACCTTTCTAACAAGTACTTTTTTTTGAAGAGTCTCTTGAATTCATGCTATAAGTCAATTCCTTTGTCTTGATGTCTCTGATCTGTTTTACATCTTCCCACCAGATATTCGCTTTCACTTTGACGCTGAACATAGCTATTTTGGCCTTCATATTCTCTGTATATTCATGTAGTTCAAAGAACTTATTCATGCCAAGTAACTAAGCCATTACATCCTCAAGCTTCTTGAACTCTCCATCAAAAGTATGTGGCTTCGCTTTCTTAAACTCATTTGACAAGTATCCCCTTCGACAAATATCCCCTATCATTCCTCCTATAAGGGTGATAACGATGATGACCATGATGCCTTTGAGAACCAGAACTAGAATAGTACTTGTGTCCATCACCTCTCTTATCCGGAGTATCCAAGAATCTACCATCTCTGATCATGTTATCTCTATTTGACCTGTGACCACCATGAGACCTACTGCGATATGCCCCATTAGTCCCATTCTCCTGTCCATAGTTGATCCGGAGTGGTCCCTGACTTTGCATTCTGATAAACTTTGAAGCACTACCGTCGAGAAATCTAGGGCATTGGCATTAGGTGATTTCTCTTCTATTAGTGATTGCTTGTGAATGCTTTTTACTTGTTTAGATTAGAATCTTCTTCATGTTAGATTATTACTGTTCTTCGTCATCAAACAGTAACCAATGCATGAACATAAATATACAAGAGACACAACATTTAGGCTGGGAGCCAAGGCCAAAACCTCTCCCTCTTGAGAGGAAAACTCACCCAAATTCTTCTTATGGAGATTCCAATTGAGGAATACCAAGACCAAGACCCTTGACCTATTAGCCACTCCATGATCAAGACACGAGTCCTCTTGACTATCAACCTTTTGTTCTGGTCTTCTTGATTCCACTTCCACTTCTTAACACTGAGACTACATCACTAGAGACCTTCATTGTGATAGCAATAAGAGAGCTCCAAAATTCATCACTTAAATATCATTAAGGACCTTATCAGAAAACTGAGATGAAGATCTTGTCATTTTGTAGGAGCATTGAGACTTCATGAACTGTAATCAATTCTGAATTGTGACATCATCAAGACTGTGACTTGAGTGAGGTTAGCACTGGATCCTTTTCCCTGTGGCAGCACTGAGACTCCTTCATTTAAACATGATTTTTTGTTTTGTTTTTGTTTTAATGGCCAAAGGCCTGACAACAAAATTGAGAACCTCTAGAAACTTTTGTAGCGAAACGCTTCCAAATTCTCGATAACAAGGTTGATGGAGAGTTGATGGCCAAGCGCTGGATCAGGCGTGGCTCTGATACCAAATGAAGTGAACAAAGTTTGTAATTCTCATTAAATACTCTAGAAGACTTGGAATATGAAGATATCCATTGAAGATACAAGTATTATATATTAAAATGTATGAAGAATGGTGATACAATGAGAATGAGAGTCCTATATATATAGCTAGGGAAGTACCCTTTCACAAACAGTTATGTCCTTTAGGGACATACCTTTTCATTGATTTCTAACTAATTAATCATTTAATCTTATTTGTTGTTTTTACATTATTTGTGTTTATTTTTATATAAATTTAGTTTGTTACAGTACCTCAACACATGCTTTGCTGCAACCCAATGTACCTGCCTTGACTTAGCCATATATTGGCTCAGGGTGTTCATCGCAAAGCAATTATTTGGCTTGGTGTTAACCAAGTACATTGAGGATCCGATTAATTGCTTGTACATATTGGGATCCACCAAATCTGAATTTGAACTGGAATCATCCAACTTCTTTAGATTGGTCACCATAGTTATAGCCATGGACTTGTAGTCCATCATGCCGAATCTCCTCAAAATATGAACAATGTACTTCCCTTGTCCGAGGAAAGATTTCATCAGGTCTCTGCTACACCTTCAATCCCAAGAAATAATGCATTAGGCCAAGATCTTTCATCTCGAACTTTGGGGCCAACTTCCTCTTGCACCCAAAACCGAGCCTCTATGTCCTAGTAAGGGACAAATCTTCAACATACAACACCAAAATCAAAGGATCACCATCAACAACGATGAAGTAAAGGTTAGGATCTGCACCA
>APFE030306536.1:0-42345 GCA_000404065.3 Pinus taeda
ATTACAAAGACAAAGAAAACTTTACCCTGCTGCATAAAATCCTTTTTCATTACAGACCACAAATATTCATGCACTTCTGTGCATTCCCTGCATTTCAAAATTTAACTCTCTGGTTTTTCACGGGTTCTGCAGACCCTCTGTGTTTTTTTTCATATACAAATTACATTACCCACACTTCATCTTTTTTTTCAATGCGCCATTACACATATATTTTTTTTCAATCCCCGTGGTTTTTTTTACATAACGGTCAACGCTTATATTAAAATATATATAAAAAAGAAATAAAAAAATAAACTTACGTTTTCGGCCCATACTCCGTGTTAAATCGCCGTAAATAAACATTTAAGGCTTTACCCAAAAAACATAGCAAAGTTTTTAATATAAGGTATGGGATGCATTTAATTTTCAACGGGCCCGTGTACTTTCCTTGAGATGGACGGCGAAGAGAGTCAGCATAAATCCAACGGCGGAGGTTGCATATCGGGACACCATTTCTCACTGTCTTTTAACCCATCGTGCAGCTTCCTTAAATCGACGGCGTTAAATAATGGAGGTAAATCAACGGATGAGGACGATATCGGAAGGGGTTAGCTGGGTGAAAGTTACCTTCCGATGGATTGTCAGTGCTGATGTCAGGCCAGCATCAGCGGTGTCAGGTTGTCAGTATCGGAAGGCCCTCGTACGGAAACAACCTTGAGCGAAAGGCGGTGCGATATGATACCGAGCAGTTTTGGTTTACCGTCTGGTTTTGTGCCCCATTGACTGCTGACTGCGCGGGCAGTTGGAATTACATATTTTCAACAAAATTCTGTAAATTAATGTTTAGTTTTTGTGATATTGAACAGCGGTAGCTGCGTTCTTATATTCTTGTTGTGTTTGTGTTTCCGTTGTTTACTCAGTGTGAGAGCCTTGTGTTCTCTGTCCAATTTTTCAATTGGTATCAGAGTGTGTGCTGTGCCCAATCTTTCAATTGGTATAGGAGCCACGGTTGTGAGAGTTTGCTGCCATAGCAGTTGAGTTCTGAGAGTCAGTGAGAGCAAATTCAAAAATTGCTACAGGTAGATGTTGTGGAACCTGGTAGCCATATCTTGGTAACATGTTGTGATATGAATATACTCGAGGGGTATAATACTTTGTTTTCTGAGGTAAATCCATTGCAGACTATATATGCCCTGAAGCTTGCAGTCATGTTTTCCTCAAGTCGGAACATTTCAATGGATATAAAGAATTGGTCGCGGAGTTTTTAAACTTGCTGATTGGATTACTGAATTGTCTAGGGTCGTGTGAGTTGATTGGAAGCCTCGAGAGATGCATGTTGACAAGTAATGTATTTTTTCAAAGAAGTGTATTTCATCATTAATTTTTTTTGAGAGCGGAGGATAGTTCTGATGTTGTTGAACGAATATTGTGGAGAGGTAATCCACGACCAGCAAAGGGATGTTCATGTCGCTGTTTTTTTTTTAAGGAAAGAAGCCACTTGCTTAAACCTCTTTGCCATCGTTCCCCACTCCCATATGCTAGGAGAGCTGCAAGTTTGTACGTTTACTTGGGACTTAGGCTGTGGAAATTTGTTTTGACTGTGTTGGAAATTTTTGGTGATTCCAAATAAAATTGAACAGAGAATAATGCTTTGTTTCTTTATAGAGTGGAAACTAAAAATTGTTTGGAAGAACAGTTTCACCAACACACATAAAATTTCTATTCATTAACGATAACGCTGTTACAGAACTTTTTACTCTGTGAGGGATTACACCAGAAACACTTCAATTCCACACAAAAAATACTTTGTCTATCAAGAAAAGTTTACACTGCTGTGTGTAAAAATATTTTTCATTTACGCTGCTGTATATTTCATTTCAAAAAAAAAAAAAAAACTTATCTGCACAGTTGTGCATTACAAAAGAAAACAACTTACAGTGTTGTGTATTTAAACAACTTACAGTGCTGTGTATTTTTCACATATGCGTTGCTGCATTCTTTAATCACCTCTCTAAAAATACAAAATATAACAATGCATATTTACTATACTATACTCCCGTGAACAATAAAAAACAATAAAATTAAAAGTTTTTACCTCTCTAAAAATACAAAATATAACAATGCGTATTTACTATACTATACTCCATCGAACAATAAAGAACAATAAAATTAAAAGTTTTTACCTACATCTACCAACATCGTTTACAATTTGATTTCCGGTCATCTGATTCAATCTAAACAAGATGGAGTCCCATGCTGCGAACTGCTCGAGGCTCTCGTACTCGTCCTTAGTCATGTTACTCTTTAACTATGGTAGCTGAGAATTCAATGCACAGGTAGCTAGATCGCAACTGCTTCTTTGCGCGTCTAAAAAAAATCGGGCAACTTGAACAAATGGATCGGTTTGACTAAGGTGCAATCTGCAATAGCGATCAGATTGCATTTCGGAATCACAATCGGCATAAGAACACAGGGTGGAGCATTGATCCTATGGGTGCGATATGCAATCTGCGATCGGATTGCATTGCAACATCGCCTCAGAAGACATCACGGGAACTTGAAGGAAACAGGCAGGGATGCGACTTGCGATTTGCGATTAGATCGCATCACAAAGGAAAAGAAAAACAGTTTGTCGTCGTTGTTTAATCTTTTGATGCAGTTTGAAATTATCATTTCAACACTCCCATTTAATTTCAACTGCTGGGTTATCGGTCATACCCAGACATTTCCTCAAAAATTCAAAGACTTGCGATTGCGATTATATCACATCGCAAAGGAAAAGAAAAACAGTTTTCCGTCGCTGTTTAACTTTTTGCTGCAGTTGAAATTATCATTTCAACACTCTTTAATTTCAACTGTTGGGTTATTGGTCATACCCAGACATTTCCTCAAAAATTCAAAGCTTTTGTGTCCCAATGGTTTGGTCAGAATGTCTGCAACCTGCTCCTCAGTTCTGCAATATTTTAAAACAATTTCTTCATTGTTTACTAATTCCCTGATGTAATGGAACTTTGTGTCAATGTGTTTCGTTCTCTTATGAAACACATAATTCTTGGATAATGCAATAGCTGAGCTATTGTCACAAAAGATCACAGTTCATTTTTCTTTCTCTTGGCATAAGATCCTTAACATTCTTTTCATCCAAACTGCTTGACATGCTGCTACTGTAGCTGCCACATATTCTGCCTCTGTTGTAGACAATGATACAATAGGTTGTTTTTTACAAGCCCATGAAATAGCTCCCGAACCCACGTGAAAAACATAACCAGATGTGCTTTTCTAATCATCTACACTTCCAGCCCAATCACTATCAGTGTATCCAATTAAATCTGAACATTATGAAGTAGTGTATAAAATGCCAAACCTTTTTGTACCTTTAACATACCTTAGAATTCTTTTTGCTTCCTGCCAATGTTCTTCTTTTGGCCTCTCCATGAATTTGGAAATTAAACTAACAACATGCATTATATCTGGCATAGTTGCAGTCAAATACATGAGGTTGCCAACTATGCTCTTGCACAAGCTAGGATCAAAATCCTTGCTGCTATCCTCTTTGCTGAGTTTTAATCCCATCACTGTGGGAGTGATTGATGCTTTGCTGTCCTGCATATTAAATCTTTCCAATACTTCATTAACATATTTCACTTGTGACATAAAAATCTCATTTTCACCTTGTTCTACTTGTATTCCTAAGAAGTATCTCAGCAAACCCATGTCAGTCATTTCAAATTCTTCTTTCATGACTGTTTTGAAATTTTCAATAAGATACTCATCATTACTTGTGAAAATAACATCATCAACATATAGCACAACAATTAGTATTTTACCGTCTTTTTCTTTGATGTAGAGGGTGGGTTCTCCCTCACATTTTTCAAATCATTTTTCCACAAGATAGGAATCTATCCTACTATACCATGCTCTTGGTGCTTGCTTCAGCCTGTAAAGAGCTTTCTTCAATCTGCACACTTTGTGCTCTTGGCCTTTCTTTCATAGCCTAGATGTTGTTCAATGTAAACCTCTTTCATTAACACTCCATTTAGGAATGTTGACTTCACGTCCATTTGGTAAACTTTCCACTTGTTTTGTGTTGCTATGGATAGCACTGCTCTCACAGTTTCCATTCTAAGAACCAGTGCAAAAGTTTCCTCATATTCTCTCCCATACTGTTGCTTATATCCTTTGACAACAAGCCTTGCCTTGTGTCTTTCTATTTTGCCTTCAGCTTTACTCTTGGTCTTATAGACCCATTTAACTCCAATGACTTCTTTTCCTTTTGGTAGTTCAACCAAATCCGATGTCTTGTTTCTTCTATGGCATTGATCTCATCATCCATAGCTTCTATCCATTTCCTATCCTTAATTGCTTCTTCGAAATAAATAGGGTTATCAACATGACAATATAATGCAAACAAAGAATTTGTACCTTCACTTGCTGCCTCTTGCTCATAAATGTCACTTAAATTTCTGAACTTCTTACCTCTTTCATTTGGTGTACAAGTGCTCGAAGAAGCACTTGAATTTCGTCCTTGTGGTGTTCTTGGAGAAGCACTTTCATTTCTCCTCAAGGGTGTCGCTTGTTGTCCTTGTGTTGGCACTGCTGTTTGGGGATGTATTTCAGCCATCTCCTCATCATCTTCATCATGAGACAAACAGTTTTTAACATTGACTGTTTTCTCTATGCTTCCATTCCAAGCTTCCTCCTCAATGAACTGAACATCTCTGCTGACAAAAAAACTTCTTGGTAGATGGGATATACAACCTGTAAGCTTTGGATTCCTCACTGTATCCAATGAAAATACATTTCTCCCGTTTGCTGTCCAACTTCTTCCTTAGCTGATCTGGAATGTGTGCATAAGCCACACATCCAAAAACTTTCATGTGGGTGACTCCTTGCTTTCTTCCACTCCATGCTTCTTCCGACACTCTATTCATCACTGCTTTTATAGGACACCTATTGAAAATATACAATGCACAATGTACCACTTCAGCCCAATAATCATTTGGAAAATGCTTTGCCTTTAGCATGCTCTTCGCCATATCCATGATGGTCCTATTCTTCCTTTCAGCTACTCCATTTTGCTGCAGAGTGTACCTAGCTGTAAACTGCATATGAATTCCATTTTCTCTACAAAAACATAGAAATTCCTTCGAGATATACTCACCTCCTCTATCAGTTCTTAGAACTTTAATATGCAGCCCACATTGGTTTTCTACAAGTGCTTTGAAATTTCGAAATTTTTCAAATGCTTCACTTTTGTTCTTTAGAAAGTAAACCCAAGTTTTTCTAGTAAAATCATCAATGAATGTTAGAAAATATTGGTAGCCTGCTAGTGATGGAGTTTGCATCGGTCCACATAAATCTGAGTGGACAATCTCTAAGGGTGATTTTGCCCTTATGCTTTTCCCTGATGGAAAACATTCTCTGTGTTGTTTTCCCAAGATACAACCTTCACAAAGGTTGTCTGGTTTCTCTATCAATGGTAGTCTCCTTACCATTCCTTTTCTACTCAACAAGTTAAGACCTCCAAAGTTGAGATGTCCAAATCTCAAGTGCCACAACCAATTTTCATCCTTTGGTTCGCTTTGGAAAGCCTTTTGCGTAACTGTTGCAATTTCTACTCCATCTTTCAAATCTTCTTTCATCCTGGGAGGGAACATCCTGTTCCTTGTCATCCTTACTTCAGCAATACATCGTTTGCTGGGTTTTCTATCCATGATGGTGCATACATCATTCTCAAATAAAACATTGTAACCCTTTTGAACAAGCTGTCCAATACTTAAGAGGTTACATTTCATTCCAGGAACATAATAGACATCTGTTACGGTTTTCTTTTCACCTTTCTCTGTTAAGATATTTACTTCTCCTTTTCCCATAACAGAAACTTTACTATTAGTCCTAACTATGACTTCTGACTTCACACTCTGATCTAACTTAGAAAACAACGCTATGTTTCCTGTCATATGGTTACTGCAACCAGAGTCTAGAAACCATATATCATCACTCTTTGTTTCAACCATATTACAAGCTAACAACAAATTATCTTGGCTGATATTTTCTCTAGTGAAATTTTCACTAGATCTATTATTCATATCATGCTGCTTCTTCCTACATTCATTTACATAATGCCCATATTTTTTACAACAATAACATTGGACATTGGATTTTTGATACCTTTGTCCTTGAGCATGATGTTGTCCACTTTGTTGGCTGCTGCCTTGGCCTTGGTTCTGATTTGGATTGTTGCCTCTTCCTTGAACATTTGATGGACTGTTTCTTCCACCTCTGTTTTGTCTTCTGCCTCTTCCTCTCTTGTTTCCTTTGCCTTGACCTCTTCCTCTTCCAAAGGACATCTAGGTCTTAAAGGCTTGCTCTAGAGATGAGTTTTCATTTCTACTCAATCTCTGTTCATGTGTTATTAGTGATGCATGTAATTCATCAATTGAGAAATTTGTGAGATCCTTTGTCTCTTCTATGGTGGTGACAATCACATCAAACTTTGAGGGTAGGATCCTCAATAGTTTCTCCACAATCCTCCTTTCTTCAAGAATTTCTCCATGAGATCTTATTTGTGTGACTAGACCAATCACATGTGTGAAGAATGAGTCAATATTGTCTAACTCCTTCATGCAAATATTTTCAAAATCTCTCCTTAGCAATTGTAGTTTTGCTGCCTTCACTTTCTCCATGCCTTGATAGGCTGTCTTGAGAGTTTGCCATGCTTCTTTGGATGTCTTGGCTGCTGCTATCCTTGGAAACACACTCTCATGCACTGCTTGATATAAAAATATGAGGGCTTTTGAATCCTTCTCCCTATTGCTCTTCAACAAATCTTTCTCTGCCTGAGTTAATTTGTTAAACTCAATTTCATTTGTTGGTTCTTCAAACCCATATTCAACTAATTCCCATAAATCTTGAGAAGCAAACAGGGCTCTCATGGTTATTGCCCAATAGTCATAGATTTTCCCATTAAACTGTGGGAGGTGAGTATTAAACATACCAATGCTAGTGCTGGTGCTGGCCATTCTAGCACTCTAAACTATGCTTCTAATACTTGACTGTGTTTTTAAAATAACTCAATGTTTCTTCAGCAGCAACACAAAAATTAACTTCAGTAATCCCTCGATCTCTGACTGAGTCTTCACTCTGTTGGAGAAGCTGTTGAAACAAAAAACTCCTTCCTTCAGCTTCATTGACACCTTCAAAGAGCCTGGACAAGCTCTGATACAAATGTTGGAAATTTCTGGCGATTCCAAACAAAACTGAACAGAGAATAATGCTTTGTTTCTTTATACAACGGAAAATAAAAATTGTTTGGAAGAACAGAGTTTCAGCAACACACATAAAACTTGTATTCATTAACAAGAATGTTGTTACAGAACTTCCTCCTCTCTCAGAGGGATTACACCAGAAACACTTCAGTTCCACAAAAAAATTACTCTGTCTATCTAGAAAAGTTTACACTGTTGTGTGTAAAAATCTTTTTCATTCACGCTGCTACATATTTCATTTCAACAAAAAAAAACTTCTCTACACTGCTGTGCATTACAAAAGAAAAAAAACATTTACACTGCTGTGTATTTTTCACATACACGTTGCTACGTTCTTTACTCACCTCTCTAAAAAAAAGAAAACATAACAATGCATATTTACTATACTATACTCTCGTGAACAATTAAAAACAATAAAATTAAAAGTTTTTACCTACATCTACCAACCCCATTTACAATTTGATTTCTGGTCATCTGATTCAATCTGAACAAGATGGAGTCCCATGTCGTGAACTGCTCGAGGCTGTCCTACTCGTCCTTAGTCAAGATTCTCTTTAATTGTGGTAGCTAAGAATTCAATGCGTAGGTAGCTAGATCGCAACCTGCTTCTTTGCGCGTCCAAAAAAAAATCGAGCAACTTGAACAAATGGATCGGTTTGACTAACGTGCGATCTGCGATAGCGATCAGATAGCGTTGCAGAATCGCAATTGACATAAGAACACAGGGCGGAGCATTGATCATATGGGCGCAATATGCGATCTGCGATCGGATTGCATCGCAACATCGCTTCGGAAGACATTAGGGGAACTTGACAGAAACAAACAGGGATGCGACTTGCGATTTGCGATTAGATCGCATCGTAAAGGAAAAGAAAAATAGTTTGTCGTCGCTGTTTAATTTTTTGCTGCAGTTGAAATTATCATTTCAACAGAGTATTGCGTACTTGAATGAGCACCAGCCTGCATAGCCGCCCAGAGAAGGTGACGTGGAAAGAAGCACTACAGCCAGAGTAATAATAAGGAGTCGTAATCAGGAGCCAATGAAGTTTATAGTCACTGGTTTGGTGAAAGGAGGACTGGTTAAGTGCTCAGTGCAATTTGCATGAAGCTTAGGCGCTAATTTTTGGAGAATGTGTTGTGTGATTTATGGAAATCATCACATAACTGACTGTGCTCTGCAGCGTTTCAAAACTAAATTGTGTGTAGCATGGCCCTGTGTGAAGGTCACGTATAACTGCCTTGTGTGAGGAGGACTGCTCCAAATCTCGAAGCACCTATGATTTTTATCGATATCTTAATAGAATCCAACGGTAAAGTGGAAATTGATCTACTATGTTTGCCCATTTCATTATTTTCTATCCATAGTTGTTATAAAGTCAGCATATACCAAGAATAACAATTGTGTTCATAATATTTATATTCTTTGTGGACCTCATATTCTTCAAGATATTATTGTCCCTCACCCTGCAACTAGCACCGCTAGAGGAAGGAGGAAAAGCGTAAATGGAACCGCTGAATTATGCACAGATTGTAAAGCCGCTGGCCATATTGAGATTTCATGGCTTGAATCAGAGAGAAAGTCTGGAAATAAACCGACTCTCCATAAAGACGAGTACATAATATATCATGTATGATGAGAATGGTTGTCGGATCGAGTCATCTTAGTGGGAGCATATTCGGGCAAGTCAGCCACTGCATGATTCTGGCATCCACAAGGTCATCATTTCCTACGGTCAATTATCTTTGTGCGTGCCGAGGTATCTTTTCCTATTCCTGTACCAATTGGAAGTTGAATCAATTATCTGAAGTGAAGTTCTAGTCAGAACCAGAGGGAGAGGGTCGTAGTCCTGGCGGTCAATTGATTGGAGTGATGCTTGCAGAGATACCTATTAAGGGAGAACTATCTACTTATACAATTATTCCAAAACCATATTGAAAGTTGATAGTTGTGTTGAAACAGTAAATGTCCTGAAAACATTGAGAAGCCTTTGTCACATTCTCATAGAAGTGGCACTGCGAGTGAAAAATTGTGTGTGACTGTAGCTATAAGGAGTTGAATATTGATAGTACAAGATTGTATCATTTCAAAGCGTCATAGCCTTAGAGGCAGCAAGTTGAAGCTATAAGACAAAGGAAAGACAACAGTCATGGGTTGCAAAGGTCGCAAAGCACGATCAAGCAAAAGAAGAAAATGAATCGAAAACAAAAAGAAGAGATTGTTTTCATGTTTAGACAAGTTAAGCTGAAGTTGAGGAACTAAGAAATCTAGCCAAGGACAAAGAAGAAATCAAGGATGATTGGTGTAGTTTTGATGGTACCACCACTTATGTCTAATGGTAAATATTTTCATTTGTGGGTTATTAGAATGCTAACTTTTCTTCGAGCTAAGGATTTAGTTGAAAATTGGTTTAATAACCCCTATGATGAAGTATGTGATGATTTAGCATTCAATTTTATAAAACAAGGATTGGAAGAGAAGTTGTTGCGCAAGTTAGCTAAAGCTACAACTTTCAACGAAGCGTGGAAGATCCTCGAAGTAGAATTTGGTGCAATGGAGTGTAATCAAGTCGAAAAAGTGTAGTATTGTTTAGCCATGTTGTAGTAGTGGTTGAAGATGAGAATGAAGATAAATCTGTAGCAATCAAAATGTTGATGGTGGGTTATTAGCAAACGCTGATTTTGGCATAGATAATGTTGCCAATGGAGAAGTAACTCATTTAGTGGATAATTGGAATTGTGGATGTTAACTTTGATAAAGAACAATTAACTAGCAATGAGTGGTTTGATATGATTCAACAAAAACATCTTATTGATACATTATTATTTTGTGAGAGAATCCAACTTGTGTCTGAAATCCAAATGGAAGAGACAGAGACAAAGTTAGAGGCAGAAATAGATTATTATTTGGTGAGAGAATCCAACTTGCATCTGAAAGCCAAGTGGAAGAGACAGAGACAAAGATAGAGGCAGAAGTAGAGTCAGATACAAAGAAAGAAACCCACAAAGAGAAAACAAATATAAATGAAACGCCAAAGAAGGAACATAACCAATGTGGTTCTGCAAATATTTTCAATTCTAACATTGATTCCTTAAAGCATGGCTTGAAAAACCATGTATTGATGATGCCTGCACAAAAGTTGCATCTATGAATTGTGAAGACAGTATGCATGATATTGAAAATGAAAATGAAATTTTCATGTGTTGGAGCCCTGAAGAAATTAAATTATATTATGAACTTATGTTGCAGCAAAATGATAATGAGAAGATTGATGATAAAGTAAAAACTATAGAAGATGACATGTGGCAGCATTCCACATACGAACAAAATTTTGTATTGATGATTTTCTATGTTTTGGTAGAGCTTCAACAACAAATGAAGAAACTAAAATTTGGAACTTATGACAAAATGACAAAGATGGAGTAATTTAGAGGATACAAGATCTGCAAGAAAAGGAAAAAGAAAACTCGCACAAGAGTTGATGTTAAATTTTTGAATCATTGTAAGCCTAGCTAAGAGTTAGACCAACAAGCATGTTTAAGTTTTGTTAAGTCATGATTAAGTTATCAATTGTCATTAAGGGGGAGTATTGGAAATAGTTACTTTTGACAACACACTCCCACCGCCGCATTGCACACTACCTCACCGACACCGCCATGACCTATTAAGACTTGAAGGCGCACACCACCATACTTGTTGAGTTTTGAAGAGCCATCACCGCCTCAACCTATTTAACGTTTAAATGACAAATAACTAACTTAGTTTTTGAATAACTGTAGATGACGCCAGATATATAGAGTGAATTGTATGCAGACTTAGCTGCTTGACCTTTTGTAAATTAATATTTGGTTTTTATGTTATTGAACAACCATAGTTGCATTCATATATTCTTGTTTTTTCTGTGTTTCCATTTTTTACTCAGTCGGTGTCAAAGCGTTATGTTCTCTGCCCAATCTTTCAATTGGGATCAGAGCACACCAAATATTTCATCCTGAAGGAATATTTAAGTTGTTGCTAAAGTTTTGGTTAAAGGAAACTGGAACTAAGGATCCGTAGTTGTAGCTCATGCCTCCTGCAGAAAGGCGATCGTTGAAACAACGAGAGAAAAAATTGGAGTTGATTTTCTAGTGGTACTCATACGTTCATTTTGTTTTGTATCTGATGTTAAACTTTTTGTAAGGTTTAAATAGTCATGAATATCGTTCCATCTTTACTAATCCAAAGCTTTGAGTTATAGTTTGTGGTTATTGTTTATAATCAATTTTTTAAGTTTATTGAAGGAGTTTTGTATGTTTTTTAATGTTTTATAAAAGAGTTAATGAGGTCTTGTATCTATTAAAAATTTCTAAAGAATTAATGAAGAAAAGGAGATAAGATGGTGAAATTTCGGTTTTTGTTTTTTTTTATTATTATTAAGGAATTATATATATATATATATATATATATATATATATATATATATATATAAAAGGGAGAAGAAGATTTAAAATTAAGAAAGAAAAGAAAAAGACAATCATATTTGAGTTGTGAAGTTTAATATAATTTTATAGCTTGTGGTTGAGGTGTTATTATTTGTGATTAAGGAGTAAGAAAACTAATTATCGAAACTAGGAAAAATTAGCATATTTGTGGTTGGTACTTCAGGATTCATAAGCTTATCAACAATGGCTAATGTATTGGCGGAATCTTATTTATTTTACTCTAACAAGCTAGAGTGTGAAAACTATGTAAATTGGAAGTTTAAGCTACAAACTTTGATGGAAGGCTACAATATATGGATGATTGCCTCTGGAGCTAAAGTCATGCTAGTGCCCCTCAAGCCACATATGTTGCAGGTCAAGATAAGGAATGATGAAAAAACAAAGCAAAAGGGCTTTTGTGGATGTCCATTAAGGACAACATTATTCCACACATTAGAGAATGCAAAAAATCTAAGGAGAGATGGGACACTCTAAAAAATTTGCATGAGATGAAGACTACAAATCAAATATTGTATTTAAAGAGTAATCTTCTTACAATTAAGATGGAATAAAATGAAAGCGTGGGTAATTTTATTTCTAGAATTAATGGTCTAAAGGATAATTTAGGTGACATTGGTGAAACAATAACCAGTACAGACTTGGCTACTATGACATTAAATGGAATGCTTAATGAATATCATTTTTTTATCATTGTCGTTTCAGCTAGAGAGAAGGCTCCTACGTTTGATGTGTTGGCAGGTATACTCATGTAGGAAGAAGAGTGGAGAAGGAGTATTAAACAACAATCTCCTAATTCATATTTAGCATTGATGGCTAATGGGAGGCAGACCTTCAAAGGAAAAAACTGGGAGAAAAATAAAGGAAAAAATCCACAGAGAAAATCATTTCAAGGCACACTTTCACCAACGAAAAATGTCAAATCAATTAGAGATTGTGTGTGTTATTACTGTGGAAAACCTGGTCATTTTACTAAGAATTGCATGAAAAGAAGGTCTGATCAATTTAAACAAAGAATGAATTCAATAAATTATGTTGATAGGGATGAAGCAATTAGTCATGACTTTAGCAATCTTAAATTGTTTGTGTCTAATGTTTCTTTGTCAGCAGAAATTGGTGATGATATGCCTGGTTTATAGATTCAGGTGCATCACTGCACATGTCATGCAAAAGAAATTGGTTTGAGTCCTATCATGAGGTTAATAATGGTGCACACATATATTTAGGAGATAATAAATCACATGAAATTAAAGGATATGGTAATATAAGTTTCATGATGCCTAATGGAAAAGAAAAACAACTTCAAAATGCAGTGTATGTTCCGAGATTAAAGAAGAACTTAATTTCAGTCTCTATTATTACAAATCAACATTTAAAAGTTGAATTTGTGAAATCACATTTTTGGTAAAGGATGTATAGAACGAATACAAGGTTGTTTCAAAATGAATGAGAGTTGGAGGATTATACAGGTTGGATGTAATGAATAATGGGCATCATGTTCTGACATCAACATGCATGTAAAATATAGAGATTTAGCATCGAAGGTATGTACACTTAAATCATAATGACCTAATCTTACTACAAAATATATTGATAGTAGAAGACCTTCCAAATATTAAGGGTCAACATTTTGAATGTGAAGTTTGTGCACTAGCAAAACAACATAGAGAAGAATTTGTTGTGCATGAAAATATAAGAAAACGTGAAATGCTTGAACTAGTGCATACTGACGTATGTGGTCCAATGCAAACTAAGTCACTTGGTGGAACATATTACTTTATTATATTTATTTATGATAATACTAGATACACTTGGGTGTACTTTATAAGAAATAAAAGTCACTATGTTTGAATACTTTAAATAATTCAACAATACGGTTGAAAAGAAAACAAGAAAGAGCATTAAAATCATTTGATCAGATAAAGGCAGTGAGTACACTTTAGGATATTTTGTCAAATACTACAAGAGAAATGAAGTTATGCAACAATTTAAAATAGCACATACACCTCAGCAAAATGGAGTAGCTGAGAGAAGGAATAGAACATTAGTTGAATGTGCTCATAGTATGTTAAAAATTAAAGCACTTTCTAATAATTGTTGGGTTGAAGCCATTAATACCATTGTATATCTAAAAAATAGAAGCCCTACCAAGTATCTTGAGCACAAAACACCATTTCAAGCATTTTATGGTTTTAAACCTGTTAGTGTCGTTCAGTTCAAGCTATTGCCAGTGATCAAATATGCTCTTACAAGGTGTTGTTAAGGTGTTAAGTCAAATTTTTGTGATTTCAATGAATCTTGAAATAAAAGTTTGGTCATTGGCTAGTGTGTCTAAGGCTATTTATACTCTCTCAAGAGTTTCATATGCCAGTCACTTTCATCACTCAGTTGATTCTACCATCGTGATAAAAACATTAACACCACTTCAGTCACATCATTAGGGTCTCCATTCAGCTCAGTATCACCATTAGGTCATTAGGGCTAAGATCACAAAATCAGTCATTTCATGTATAAATCCGGCAACTGAGGAGTGGCAATAGGTAAATTTGCTCAATAAGACCTGATTTCAAATGTAATCTATGTTTTTATATGTAATAATGTTCCTAAGGTTCTAAAGTTACAAGACAAGGTCCTAAGGCAACCAAACTCAAAAATAGTGTGAATTGGTGAGGTGGGCCATCCTACTTCATTAATCACTTAGACACCAAAAGAAAATTACAAAAACACATGGCAGAGCTCATTCACACTCATTTTCACTTTTCTACCATCCTAGCATCGATTACCCCCCTCTCCTTTGCAAGAAAATGTGATTCCATAGCCCTCACTAGCAAAAATTGGCCCTTGCTGCGCACAGAGAGCTCACACTATGCACATGGACAATACGCTGTGTAGAGGAGGCTTTCACTGCGAATGAGGAATAATTGTCCAAAATTGGTGTTTGACCACCAAAATCCATTTTTCAAAACTTGTTTTTAGTCATGTCATCCTCTAGGCTCTATAACAAGTATGTTTAATCATTTTCATGGCTTCCTTTGCGTCATATGTCAAGAAATTGATCAAATACTTCTTCTCGTAGGGTTTACATGATTTTCATGTTTTTTATCTTCAAATGATGAATTCATGCCTTAAACCCTATACTCCTTGTCCCTCCACCTCTATTTTCAACTAATACACTATCTCCATCCATCACAAATACTTATCCCTTGATTTTCTATCATTTTCCTCTAAACCCTAGTCTACCCTATATGTTTCTAGGGTGGCCCTGTGTTTTGGTCTTTTCCACCCCCTCCCCTCACTCATTTCCCAAAATTCCATCTTCCCCTAGTCACTGACATCATCCCCTACCCTCCTAAATTTCCTTAAAAATTTAGGCGACTCCTGAGTCCACATACTACCACCTCATTCCCTCACAGTATACAATTTCATTGTTTTTTCTTGCCTTTCATCTAGGGTTTGAAGTGTGCAGCCTCACTCATCATCATCACATCATGAGGCTTCCTTACATGATGAGGAAACCATTTAGAATGACCTTGACATAGTTGAATTAGAGTTACAAGATGAGAATCAAACCCTACTACAAGTCATCAAAGAAAAGGATTCTCAGTTCATGGAGCTGAAGGACAATTTGGCAAGGGTCAAATTCATCATTTCATTCCTTGAGCACGAAAACAATCAACTTAAGGAAAAATAGCTAGTCATGGAGAAAGAAAAATTCAAAGCCAAGAAGCAAGATATGAAAGGCAAGGTAGTGGTGGACCATGAGGGCATTGAGGAGCATGGAGGACATGTGGCAAGGAAGATACCAAGGACAATGGGTCTTAGGAAGGCACTTTAGAGGGAAAGAGAACAAAAGCCACCAATGGAAGAATTGACCTTTCAATAGAGTATTACCATGGAGATAAATGAGGACAGGGATTTTTTGGCATGAAAAAGTCAATTTCCACCTTGAGAATATCCTTGACAAGGTCAACGGGGATAACAAGTTGCAAAGGAAAATGGCCATCCACTACTACATGTAAAATCAACTTTGCAAGGGTAAAATAAAGGAGTTGAAGGCCCAACTAGATGAAAACCTAATCAACCAAGAGGAGAAGGTTAATTCAGATTTTCTGGCTGATGCAAACATGGTTGCATAAAATACCTCATCAGGCATCTATGGACAAATTTTGGGAGGATTTGGAGAAAATTTGTTTTTTGGTGCATACTGGTGCACAATTGCAATTTTTGGTAATTTTTTACTAGGAGCACAGCAAGCTCATGTTACACTTCTTCCTCAGGGCTCCATATGATTGAAACTTAAAATTTTTCGAAATATTATAACCCCCTCCCAAAACCAATTTCACCACTTACCTGGTCCGGGGCTCATTTTTTGAGAAATTTCAAAAAAGGAGGCCAAACATCTCCTTTCTACCCCTCTTTTTCCATTTTGCTTGTGCACGTGGATACATCTTGGGAGAATGGCCATATATCAGACAAAAATGGGTCTTTTTGAGTGCACAAGTACTATAAGGACATATACACACCCCCAAATTTCCAGAACAGGATTCAGATCTAGATTTGGACTTCACTAAGGCACTTAAAAATGTCCTCCAATAGCTTGTTGTGCACCTAGAAATTTATGAGTTTTTTGTAAAATTTTCACTGTGTAATTTTTTCTAATTCCTAGTTCAACTTTGGTAAAAGTCAAAAGGGTGATGTAAATGATGTAATTGATTAATATTACTATAAATATGATGTAATAGTGGGTGGTTATTCTTTTAAATTTGTTTTGATATATATTTGGCCTCATTTATGAGAGAGTTTGGACTCAAAGTTAACTATAGACGTTGTTTTTAACTTCCCTACACATTGCGGTTTGGTAGAACACAACATGGAATAGTTCATAGAGTCATGGATTCGACCCCTAAGAGTGGGGAGATGTTGTTTTGGTATTTATGTATCAGTTTCTCAGTCATAGAACAGGTTGGAGTTGAGAGGAGAGAACTATTGTAGCTTGCACTTGGACATTTTATGTAAATCAAAGGACACAGATTGCAACTATTATTTAGGAATTCATGTGTAGTAAGTTTGTGATTCTTTTTTTTCCCTATCAGAGATTTACATGAAATATATTCATATTCTCTTTCCATTCATTAATTCTTCAATGGTTTACCTTATAGTTTATAAACAAAATTCTTCGCATTAAGCAGTGTTTTGATGGAAAAACCATTATGTGTTACTCTCTTCCTTGCTTAATGAATTCATATTTCATGCTCATTAAGACCTTTAGCTTCTTTCTAACACTACACCACACTGAACAACACTAACGTCCATCACAAAAGTATGGATACCTTGCTCCTTTATATCTTTGTTGTTGTAAAATTTTGATCCTGTTAACCTAGCTACCTAGTTTTTCTCCCTAATCCAACATCAAAAACACTAAATTTTCCCAGTCTACCTAAGCCTAGCTATCTAGCATAAAATTATTTACAATCTAGTCATCTCTTGGCTATGATTTCATAGAGAGAGCCCTCTATGATTTGGTAGGGCTAGCTACCAAACTAAAAGCTTGGTCTATGCTCACCTTCGTCGATCTCATTATCAACCTAGGACATTGTCGAGTATAACAAAACCTAAAGTTAGTCATTTAAGGATATTTGGATGCAAGGCCTTTGCTCATACTCCTAAAGAGGATAGGGGAAAACTATATGCTAAAGCTATCAAATGAATTTTTATTGGGTATTGTACTAATAAAAAATCATATAAAATATATGATCCAATCACTCACAAGGTTTTTACAATTATAGATTTTATATTTCATGAGCATATAGATAATCAAATAAAAGAAGATGAACATAACCTATGGCATCCTCCTTATGACAACTTTAAGGAAGAAGAAGAATTTTCGGAATCATCTCAAGCTCAAGAAAGCATGGACATTTTAGATAACATTTCAAGAAGTCAAAGTCCACAAAGCAGTGATGAAGGCACCTCACAGAGAAGAAGAAGAGGTGAAGGTACTCCACAGTGTAATGAACCTCTACGATGGTCAACATGGAAGATTCAAACCCCTATTCGATATAAATATTATGCTTTAATGTCTCATGTAATGGCTATTATTGATAATTTAAATTATGAACAAGATTAAAATCATAGAGAATGGATGGAAGCTATGAAAGAAGAATATGACTCTATAACAAAAAAATGAAACTTGGGAATTAAGAGAATTAGCTTAAAATAAAGTCCCTATAGCATCAAAATGGTTGTACAAGACAAAATTTAATGCATATGGTAGCATAGAGAAGTATAAGGTAAGATTGGTTGCAAAAGGTTACTCACAAAAGGAAGGTATAGATTATGAAGATACCTTTGCTCCAGTTGCAAAAATGAATACAATCAGAATAATGGTAGAATTGGCCACTAAATATGATTGGAAGCTAGATCAATTAGATGTGAAGTCATATTTTCTAAATGGGGGCTTAAAAGAGGAGATTTATCTTGTTCAACCAGAAGGATTTGTATAGAAGGGACAAGAACATCTTGGATGCAAGTTAAAAAAAGCCTTATATGGACTAAAAGAGGCACCTAGATCTTGGTATGATAAAATCGACAAATTATTCTTTCAAAAGGATTTAACAGAAGTAAAAATGATCCTAATTTGTATGTCAAGAAAGATACAAACGGAGATATAGTATTAATCTATATATATGTTGATGATGTAATAATAACATGGATTGTCGATAAATTGGTTAAGGATATAAAAAGGAAATTACCAAAGGAATTTGAGATGAAGGATCTTGGACAAATGCACTATTCCCTACGTCTTGAAGTATGGAGAGATAAGGGAAGCACTTTAATCACACAAAGTAAATATAAAAATGAGGTACTAAAGGGATTTCATATGAAAGGATGTAAATAAGTGAGTACTCTACTGGAGAAAAATATCAAATTGAGAAATGATGAAGGAAGAAAAGAGATCAATGAAACGTTGTATGGATAGTTAGTGGGAAGTCTAAACTATCTCACTACCATTAGAGCAAACATTTCTTATGCAGTAAGCATACTTAGCCAATTCATGGCTAATCCTTGTGAAAGCCATTGGATAGTTGCAAAAAGTGTCGTTCAATATTTGAAGGGAACTATCAATTTTAGTATTGAATATACTAATAAATGTAATGTTGAACTGACAAGTCGTTCTGATTTTGAGTGGGCCAGAAATCCAGATAATAGGAAATCCACCACTAGTTACATGTTCAATATAGTATGAGGAGATACATCATGGAGCAGTAAGAAACAGCCAACATTTCCCTTGTCATCCACTGAAGCGGAGTATAAAGCATTTTGTGGTGCCACCTGTGAAGCAATATGGATCAAAAGGATATTTGAAGATGTTGGAGAATCTCAACAAGAACCTACACAGATCAGATGTGATAATAAAAGCACCATCAAATTGGCAAACAATCCTATATGTCATGCAAGGTCAAAACATATAGACACAAAATATCATTTTGTAAGGGGAAAATTCCAATCAAAAGAATCTGACTTAATATATTTTAATACAAATGAGAATGTGGCTGACATATTCACTAAGCCTCTTGGAAAGACTAAATTTGAGTTTTGTAGAAGTAAGTTATGTGGACTACAAAACCCATAGTATGTTGTAATCCTAGATGAGACTTATACTAGTAGGAATGTCAATTAATAATATCTGTGTGCCTTATGTATTGTGTTATACTATAGTTTCTGTGTTTATCTTATGGTTGGAATTAAGGGGGGGGGTGTTGGGAAACATTAATTCTAACCAATGTTTGCATTAAATGTGTTACGTAGGAAGTATAGTTTATTTTGGAGAGCTCAAGAGGATGTCTTGAGAGTTAAGATAGCTTCCTAAAGAGCCTATTTCCAACAACAATCCAAATAATCAAGAAACTTTGTCAAGCATGTAGAAAAATCATTTGATGGAAATGTAAATTCCAAGCTTTGTTGTGTTATCTACATTCTCTAATTGGCTCACCTTGCTAATTATGTTCCTTGTTGTTCACCCTACTATAGCAGCCTATCTTTCCATCATTTCAATTCTAGTTCACTCAATTTTCTGCTCCACCATCACCATTATGTATAATTTTTTAGAATTTTTCCTACAAATCAACTAGCTTTGATACCATGTAGAACCTTCTGTACAAATCAACTAGCTCTGATACCATGTAGAAATTTCCCACCTATAGATCAACCTGGTAATTTAATGTACTAAAGAAAAACACTTTATCTTCTTCTACTAACAATTTAGTAGAATCTTAATCAACCATGAGCAACATCAATAATAACACATATAACTAATAAGAAGGAATCAATCACACATAACACATACAAATTTACCTAGGGAAAGCACCTACCTGAAACCCCATCTCTGATTATCATACAAGTGGAAATATGGTCTAGATTACACAAAGCCTTAGCTCATAAGCTATCCAACTCTCACTACAATTGATGTGCTACTCATAGATAGTCAAAGGCTTCTCACAAACCTCCTCCTTTTCCCTCCAAACCTCTTATTTCCTTGTGCAGTTTCCTTGGGGTCTAGTGCTGCCACCTGTGTGACTTGGCCTCCTCACACACTCACTAACCTCTGATCTACCTGTAAAAACTTGAAGGAGATAAATCCTCATCATGGAAGAGCTCCCTTTATAGAAAAAATATTCATCCAACTGATAGTACACTATCCCTTCTCTAATCTCAACTAGGTCTCTGTCTGAGCTGACATGCATCAGTTATCCATGAGTGAATACATAGTTATCTAAAAATAATAGTTGTCACATGCATGCAAGCATCAAAAAACTGTATTTCATTAATTTAACAACTTCTGAAATTAATCTAATTGAACTTGACTAAGTTAAACTAAGTCAACTGATCCTCTCAATATAGAACTCATCCTTAATTCCTCAATCAATGGAGCAAATCAATGACACATTCCCCAATTAGTGGAGAAATAATTGCATGTACTCACGAAGTCTTCAAGTTTGCTTTTCCTTCACTAATTAACTCATGGAGAATTAATTAATTAATATTCCAAACTACTAGTAAGACCAAATACGAATTTACTTCATATAGATAGACTAGGGACTGCTATAAATAGGAAGGGACCCAGAAATGCTATTTTTAGAAGATTCTATTTTTAGTAGTCTCACCTCTCACCTAAGGTGGCCAAAATGCTCATTGGCCAAAATAATATTTTTAGAAGTGCTATTTTCAGTAGTTCTATTTTTAGCACTTCCTAAATTTAACATTTCTTGTTGCACACTTTTCAACACTCCCTCTCAAGAAGAAAGGCTTCCTCTCGAACCCGATCTTGTAACTCTGGAATGTTCTGCATGCAACACATCTACCAAGTGTGGTTTCTCCAACAACACTCGGAACAAAAAAACTCCCAACTGATCTCTCTGTTGGGCTAGAAACATACTCTAATGTTGAAGCTCTACCTGTTACTGACAAGTTCTCTCCCTTTGACCTCTACGCTACTGCAACATTTCCATGCATCTCCCACCATTGCACCCTTCTCTTTGCTACCCTACATTGTGCAACACACTTCTGCCTCTCGCATTGCTGTAGCTTGCACGCTTTGCATTGTCTTGGGATTCCCTGCACTGTAGCTCTCTCTATCACTCCATCCGCATATATCTCTACCCAATCAATCACTTCTTGCTACTCCACATCGGGCTCCCCTAGCAAGGTATCATCGAAGAGGTTGGGTACCTCAAGGATCTTGCCCCTCCTCTTTGGGACGATCACTCTATATCACCCCACCTCCTCCCTCGAGGTATGGCTACATGTGATCCCTCTACCCACCTGGCTCGAAGTTTCCCCCTACTTGAGGTCTCTATATGAGTAGATGTCTCTACTCGATCTCCACTCAGCTTCCCATATTGTGGCTGCTCCACAACCTCCTGAAGCTGCTGCACCAATCGTGGCTCCTCCACAATCACCTAAGACTTCTTCTGGCGCTGCATGTTGAGAGGTAATTTACTCTCCCTCTCAACCACCAAGTATCTAACCTTTGCCTTGATCCCCAAGGCTTTTCATGCATCTTGTACCTCAAGTGCATACAGCTTCTTGTTTAGCACACCAATCTATTTCCACTTTCCTGTCATCACAAAATTTTCTAGAAAAAGAGTTGATTTTGTATCAGCAATATCTCCCTCATCCGAACTCCAATTCAACTGAATTTTTTTTTTTTTGGGTATTTTTCCACAAGGAATCCAAATTTGCTATTTATTTCTGAAAATTTTGTACAAAATGTTTTAGATCTTCTCTGCAAACTCTCAGCCCAAAAACCAAAACTTTGAAATCTTGTCTCAGTATATTGTTCTCTACTTGATCACCTGTGCTCCAATACAATGTAGAATTTTGTATAATTTTTCCTACAAATCAGCTAGCTTTGATACCATGTACAACCTTTTCTACAAATTAGCTAGCCTTGATACCATGTAGAAATTTCCCACATGTAGATCAACCTAGTAATGCAATATACTAAAGAAAAACACTTGATCTACTCTTACAAACAATTTAGTAGAATATTAATCAACCATGAGCAACATGAATAAGAACACATATAACTGATAAGAAGGAATCAATCACACACAAAATAGAAGAATTTACTCAGGGAAAGCATCTGTCTAAAACCCAATCTATGTATTATCATACAAGTGGAAATATAGTCCAGATTACATAAAGTCGTAGCTCAGAAGCTATCCATCTCTCAGTACAATCCCTAGGAAGCTCATAGATAGTCAAAGGCTTCTCACAAACCTTCTCCTCTGCCCTCCAAGCCTCCTATTTCCTTATGCATTTTCCTTGGGTTCCGGTGCTACCACGTGTGTGAATTGGCCTCTTCACACACTCACTAACCTCTAATCTAACTGCACAAACTTGAAGGAGATAAATCCTCATCATGTATGAGATCCCTTTATAGAAAAAATATTCATCCAACTGATATTACACTTTCCCTTCTCTAATCTCAATTGGGTCTCTGTCTGAACTAACATGCATCAGTTATCCATGAGTGAATACACAGTTATCTTAAAATAATAGTTGTCACGTGCATGCAAGCATCAACAAACTATATATCATTAATTTAACGACTTCTTAAATTAATCTAACTAAACTTGACTAAGTTAAACTAAGTCAACTAATCCTCTCAATATAGAACTCATCCTTAATTCCTTAATCAGTGGAGCAAATCAAGGAAACATTCCCCAATTAGTGGAGAAATAATTGCATGTTCTCACAAAGACTTCAAGTTTGCTTTTCCTTAACTAATGAAGTCATGGAGAATTAATTAATTAATATTCCAAACTGCTCGTAAGACGAAATTCGAATTTACTTCCTATAGATAGACTAGGGACTGCCATAAATAGGAAGGGACTCAGAAATGTTATCCTTAGAAGATTCTATTTTTAGCAGTTTCACCTCTCACCCAAGGTGGCCAAAATGCTCATTGGCCAAACTTTTATTTTTAGAAGTGTTATTTTTAGCAATTCAATTTTTAGCACTTCTTAAATTTAGCATTTCTTATTGCACACTTTTCAACACATTATTCCTATTTAGGTGCCTTCTAAAGTATGACTGTTCATTTATCATGGACATGTTATCCTATATTTGTTCTGTCTACTAGTTCGCCATATCTCACCTCTCAAATCCAACATTGTCCGAGACAAATTAAGCAAATTCAAGGGAGAGTGACGGAGAGTTCATCCTCTATAAAGTTTCGTTGTGTGATGGGTGATCACTCCACTAGTGCCATACATGAGCGTAATGGACTTTCATGTGAAAAAGGGTATCGTTGGTTCACTCAACACATTTATTAAGTTGAATCATCATTATTTGTTAAGTTTATTTGATGTAATTCACTTCCACTAGTTTGTTAACCTGACTCATTATTGTTTGTTAAGTTGACTTATCATTGTTGAATATTCATTAGAGAACTATTCCATTTGGAATTGTGTAGCTTATCTCAATTTCACATTCTTTGGCCTTGCTGAAATGGCTATCTAGGCCCCTCTCATCTTTGTTTACATTCATTTACATAAATGGAGAAACCCATCCCCTGTTTCATTAAGAGAACTCTTGATTGCACATTATTTGGCCTTATTGACATGGACAGTTGCACCCCTCTCATCTTCATTAATGCCATTTTAGATAAAAGCATAAACCCATCCCCTGTTGCAGTTATAAAACTAGGAAAAAATTTACAATCAGGACCTACTACAATATGTTTTCTTTTCATTGTACTTCATATAACTTGTTTCCATATTTAGGAGGTCCTCAAGAGTTATTTGAAACACATTGTTACATTCTCCACTTCATTCCCTTATGAAAATTCTTAACGACCATGCACTAAGCCAATCATTGGTAGATTGGCTTAATGCATGCTAGTGTTATCCATACATGGATCATCAACTTGTGTTGCTTGCCATCTTCAACATGAGCTCACACCATTTACCTTTTGCAAGTTCTGACAAACAATTTTTTCTCATTTCCTAATTGATGTGACATTCCTTGGCTCCTTGTTAGAAGTCCCTCACACATCGTTGTCAGTCAATTTTCGTTATTCCTTCCATGTTGTCTGGTCCCCATAGAATTTATTTCATCGTCTACACATACATAAGCAATCATCCATGAATTTGAATTTTAAAATTGTGGAGTTTTACCTTAAACCTATTTTGAATTTGAATGGGAGAGTGGGCAGAGGCTCTCATCTTCCTAACATTTGGCTTCCTGAAACAATGAGATACTATGTCTTGTTGACATTCTGCTTCCCAAAAAATCAAGGTTTACTCTTGTTCAATATGAATGATGTAGGTTTTAACCCTGTATAGATTACCTGCATACGAATTCTAAAACATAGAAAATAAACAATGTGAGAGCATAACACATAAAACACATATACACAAAGATTTTCCCTTGGTTCCAAAAAATGGGACTACCAGCTTGACTTTTCATTATATTCCTTTCAATGTTGCAATACATATTTATTCATACGGAAGCACTGAATACCATAAACCGAAAACCATAGCGTCCAAAACCATGTGTGAAAAACATGCACAAAACCATAGGTAGGTCTGTCCAACCTAATATAGGGTCCAAAAAAAAAAATTTCTGGGGTGCTACATCGAACCCGATAGAGTGGAGTTACCTGCACCCCTCAAACCCCCTGTGACCCCCCCCCGCTACGCAATCGACGCAATGAAGGGGGGGCTCTGCCCCCTTCTAACCCACCAGTGAACTATGTGGGCTAGTGGTGGAAAGAATATAACCCAACGAAACATTCTCCCACTTCTTGTTTTCTTTCCACAGGGGGCCACAAGAGAGATTAGTCATTTATCCAACCCTGCAATTCCCATTGTTTCTCTACACCAAGAGAACTTCTCAGAGCTCACAGATTTTGTCAATGCATTTGCAGAATTCCTCAAAGTGCCCACCTTTAACAGCAACACTTTTTCGTCATCTATCATATCCCTCATAAAGTGATACTAAACATCAATGTGCTTTGTCTTCAAATGATATGCAGGGTTATTTTCCAAGAAAATTTCACTTTGGTTGTCACAGTCTAACCTTATAGCTCCCTATACTAACCCCATAATTGAACACAATCTCTACAACCAAATTGCTTCCTTGCTTGCATGAGTGGCTGTCATGTATTCTGCGTCTACAATTGATAGTTCCACTACGGATTGTTTCTTACTCCTCCAACTGACTGCACCTCTAAATAGGTTAAACACATACCCACTTGTAGATCTTCTCTGATCCAGATCTCTAGCCTAGTCTACCTCAACAAAGCCATGGATATCCAAAACTCTATCCAATACTAGTCTTCCTTGGTAGCACAAACCATTATCATTAGTGCCACACAAATTCCTGAAAACCTACTTCACTGTTGTCTAGTGCTCCTTCCCTGGTTTTGACATAAACCTACTCAATACTCCCATTGCATGTGCAATGTTTGGTTTAGTACAGACCATCGTATACATCAGGCTACCGACTGAACTTGCATATCGAACATGGGACATTTCGTCTTCCTTTTCTTGTGTCTTGGGACATTGTTCAGTAGATAACTTTACACCTATAGGAATAGTAACCTTCACCGGATTACTATCCTGCATATTAAACCTCTGAAATTTTTTCTCGACATACTTCCTCTTGTTTAACCAGAGCTTCTTCTTTGTCCGATCTCTTTTACTTTCCATGCCCAAAATATAGTTTGCGGCACCAAGATATTTCATGTCAAATTTGGAGGAAAAATGGGTCTTCAAATCCTAGATAATTTCTTTGTCATCATATTATCCACATAGAAGACCAGATAAATAACATGATCACCAACTTATTTAAAATACACACAGTGATCTGCTTTACTTCTGGTGAAGAGATGTCCTTGTATAAATGTATCAAATTTCTGATACCACATCCTTGGTGACTATTTTAACCCATACATAGACTTCTCTAACTTACATACCGGTTCCTTCTTACCCTTCACCGCAAAACCTTCAGGTTGCTTCATGTAGATCTCCTCTTCTAGACCCCTGTGAAGAGATGTTGTCTTCACATCCATCTGTTCTACCTCAAAATGAAAAGCACAACAACAGATTAAGGTAATCTAATAGAAGTTACCTTGGAAACAGGAGAAAAAGTATTACCAAAATCAACTCCTGGCACCTGGGAATAACCCTTTTCAACCAACTGAGCTTTTTATTTCACCACCTTTCCTTTTGCATTTGTCTTCTTCTTAAACACCCATTTGTTCCCAATGGGTTTCCTTCCAGCCGGCAACTCCACCAGATCCCAAGCCTTATGTTTTTGCAAAGATGCCATTTCATCAACCATGGCCTCTTTCCAGAGTTTTCCATCCTCTGAATCTATTGCTTCCTTCACAATTTTGGGATCATTGTTAGTCATAGATAAAGCAAAATTTGAATAGAAAGCAGATGGACTATACTTTTCTGGCTGCCTTCTTTCTCGAACTAATCTTCTCACACTCAGAGTTTTTGTCTCTTCATATTTTGATTCCTCCTCTACTATAGAATCTGATTCTTCCTCCTTAAGCTCAAACTCTATCTTCCCAGGTTTCTTTGGTTGGACTTCATGTTTAATAATATCTTTCATCTCTCTGAACACCACATCTTGGTTGTACAGAACTTTCCTTGTTACTGGCTTCTAAAGCTTATAACCCTTGTAAACCATCCTTATACCCAATAATGATGCACTTTTTAGATTTACTATCCAATTTGGTTGATTTCTATTTTAGAACATGTACATATGCATCACATCCAAGACCCTCATATGTGAAAGAGAGGGTTTCTTACCAGTCTATACCTCTTGTGGAGTCTTATCCTCCAATGGTGATGAAGGTGATCTATTGACCAGGTAACATGTTGTCTCCACTACCTCTGCCCAGAATTCTTGTCCTACCCTGGCACCACTAGGCATGCTTCTTTCCCTTTCCATCAACATCTTGTTCATTCTTTCTGCAACTCCATTTTTCTGAGTTGTATATGGACTAGTCTTTTACTGTGCTATACCACACTTCTCACAGAATTCTTCAAATTCCTTACTGCAAAACTCTCCACCGTTATCTGTCCTCAACACCTTTATCTTCTTCTCTCTCTAGTTTTCCACTAGAGCCTTAAATTCTTTAAACCTATCAATGACTTCAGATTTCTTCTTAACGAAATATATCCATGTATTCCTTGATAATTCATCTATAAATGATACAAATAGTACACAAAATTACCCAGTGATGGAAGCTTCATAGCTCCAAACACGTCACTGTGCACAAGTTCTAATATCTGTTTCACCCTCTTACCATAGAGGGGAAACTTGCCTGATTCTACTTCCCATTTACACAATTCTCACAGAAATAAAAAACTAGAGGTCTACTACTCATACCTTCTACCATACCTTTACCATGAAGTATTTGAAGGTCTATCTCTCAAATATGTCAAAGCCATTTGTGCAACAACATCGTCTCCTCTCGAGAGACCACTATATTTTCTGCTCCACTTTCAAGAACCACAGAAGTGTTGCACCCATCAACAACAGTGCTACCTTGCAGCTTGTACAGTGTTCCAATTTGAATTCCCCACATCAATACCAGTGCTCCCCAAACCATCTTGCAAGTATCCTTTTCAAACACTATTTGTGCACTTGCATCATCCAACTTGCATACAAAAATCAAATTTCTGGCCAATGCAGGAATATGTAGAGCACCTGGAAGTGTTCTAACCCTTCCACCTTGCAACTTCAACTTTAATTTTACACAACCAATGATTCTAACCTTCATATCATCCCCTAAGAAGACATCACCACCATTGCATTTCTCATACTCATAGAACCACTCTCTATGGTGAGTGAAGTGAAAAGATGCACTTGAGTCAATCAACCATGCCTCATGATCTACATGTGTACTTGAAGAAGCCAAGTACACATACCCACCTTCATCTGAGGTGGTTTTCACCTCTACATAAGGAACATCATCAGATCCCTTTCCTTTGTTAGGAGCTTTAGATTTACATTCCCTTTTGTAGTGCTCTTCCTTTCTACATTTCCAGCAGACCACCTTTACAAATTTTCCTAAAGATTTAGATATCCCTCTAGATTTAGATCTCCCATTCAATGGCTTATTTTTGTTTCTGTTCTGGGACCGTCCTTGTACACACAAGGCATGACCATTCTGGCTCTCAATATTTTTCCATCTTATCTCCTCCGTCAACAAGGATGAGACTATTTCATCAAACTGTAAGGCAGTTTCATTACTACCTATTGCAATAACTAGAATATCCCATGAATCTGGTAGAGAAAACAACAAACTAATGCACTTATCTTCATTTGAAATTTTGATAGCAACATGCGATAAATGACTTACCACAGTATTAAATGCATTCAGATGCTCTGTCACTGAGTCTCTATCTTCCATCCTCGGGTTATACATCTTTTTCCGTAGGAATAGTTTATTCACCAAAGACTTGGATTGGTACAAAGTCCCTAACTTGTCCCACAAATCCTTCACCATAGCTTCCCCTGATACATTCAGCAATACTGAATCTGAGACACACAATTTTATTTTGCTCTTTTCCTTTTGATACAACTTCCTCCATTCTTCATCAGACACTCCTGTTGGTTTAGTAACTGGATCTACCATGATCCGCTGATATTTATCCACCAACAGATCCTCCATCTTCAGTTTCCACAACTCAAAAACCCTAACCATTAAATTTCTTGATCTCTATCTTTCCACTGCTCTCTATCTTCTTTCACCACCAGAATTGATCTCGTAGATCTCCCACTAAACGAGGTCTACCACAGGCGTGAGCAAAATCTCCCAGGAGCAAAGGCATCCCCTTGAAGCCAAGACAACTCCGATACCAAATGTAGGTTTCAACCTCATATAGAAATTACCGACATACGAATTCTAAAACAAAGAAAATAAACAATGCGAGAGAATAACACATAAAACACATATACACAAAGATTTTCCCCTGGATCCCAAAACCGGGACTACTAGCTTAATTTTTCATTATATTCCTTTCAATGTTACAATACATATTTATACATGCCCAAGCATCCAATACCATTGACCAAAAACCATCGCATCCAAAACAATAGACCGAAAACCATCGCGTCCAAAACCATGGACCGAAAACCATCATGTTCAAAACCATGTACGAAAATCATGCAAAAATCCATAGGTAGGTCCGCCCAACCTAATATAGGGTCCAAAAATAAAATTTTCCAGGCCACTGCCCCAGACACCATAGAGTGGGGTTACCTACACCACTCAAACCCCATGTGACCCCCCCCTCCCACTATGCAATCGACGCAATGAAGGGGGGGCTCTACCCCCCTTCTAACCCTCCAGTTAACTACGTGGGCTAGCCGTGGAAAGAATACAACACAACCGAAAAAATGCACCCTTCCCTATGGCGTTGGATCATGCACACCAAACGTTGGTCATGGCAGCATTATTTTCATTATTTACGATCAATATGATAGATCTATTGTGGAGAAGTTTAGCGCGTATGTTAATTATTTCCTCAGACTACATAGCAATACTTCTCATTACAAAGCCCTAATCATTTGTCTTCAACATGCTCTCTGGCTCAACATCACCCACATCACCACCCTTGGACATTGTAAGATACTTATCCAGCATCTAACAAGTCCTCTCCTCTTTTTCGTCTTTAGAAATAATATACTATATCATCCAAAATGGATCATAAAAACCCTCTAAGTCTTTCAAAAACCAAAAAATTATTGCAAAATAAAAAGCTTCACAAAAGGAAGATTACACTATCGGGAGTGAAAAACATGAAGAAATAGCAGAAAATAGGCCTATCAGTGGTCAAGAGAACGATGCATAGGAGCTGTCAGATGTGGTCGATTAACAGTCTAGATCTGATCGACATATTGCAATCGGCGATGGTAGGCAGAGGCTATTAGAGGCTACCACATAAATGTTGTGACAACAGTCAACACGGGTCAATGCGGACCGTTGATCAAGCGCATAGATCGATGGCCCAGGTTAAATCGCAATATCACGTTGGAAAAACACAAGGGAGCGCCTATCAACGGCCCGGGGACTATGCGATGTGTGATTGCAATATTGCAACATCGCATTGGAGCAATGCAATGGCGTGGGATCGATAACAAATGTGACTGTGATAGCTGGACCCGATAAGATTATGAATGAAATTTCATATGTTTTTAGTTTCAGGAAAATGGTTTTTTCTGTGTATTTCACATTTTCGTTAAATAAATGAAATGCAAAGGAAACACACCCAATGTAATGAATCCAGAACTGAAAGTGTTTATATATGCAACGATATATGTTTTGAGTTTTGAAATGAGCAGGATTTTGGGTGGGCCTTAGGCGGTAAGTGGTACTGGCCAGGCTCAGCCTGAGCCCATACACTGGCCGCCACGTGGCTAGGTACTGGAGAGAGAAAACCACCCTTTTCGAGTAGGTAATCTTTGGGCACATAAGCCACCTGAAATCAATAGGAACCATTCTATCAATGATGACTTGCGATGGCACCAAAAGACAGATCTAAAGGGATTATAAGGTGGAATTAATAATATTTTAGGTTCGATAGACCGTGTTTGGCTAGATTTTCCCATGTTTCAGAGTATTTATCTGTGTAAACAAAGAACAACCATTTTTGGGATTTAAAAGGTGTCGATGGTCCTTCCATTGGAGAACAGGTGGCCACCATCCCTGAAGATTTTTAGAAATGATTTCTTAATGCTCAGAGGATTATTTGAGTGGATAGAGGTCGGGAGCCAGAAAGCCCAGAAGAGGAAATGAACAGACAACGCCAATTGGCTTTAAAGCCACATAATGAGAGAGATAGAGACAAGTAGTGCAGAGACAAAGAGTGAGAGAAAGAGTCTGTGTACTTAGAGAGACCTGAGGGAGTCAAGCAAAAATCCTATTGTTTTGTATCTGTTTTGTTGAGACTCAATTTGAGCTCACACTTTGTAAAACTCTACTCTTGAATACATAATAGAGAGGTCACCACTAATGGTTGGACCAGGAGATGTAGCCTAAGAGTTTTGGGTGAATTCCATATTAAACTTCTTGTGTTTATGTGTGTTTGTCTATTATGTTTCTCTGACTGCTCATTTTCTATATTATTCACAATCTTATCGATCCATTACACTAAGTAGTATAGGCAAATCAATGCACATGAGCCTATGATACCTTGAAAGTAATCTAAGATCTTAATTTTTAGATCACTCTGATTGCATTGTAAGGGGAAACTACATTGTAATTGGAGAGTGGATATCACCTAGATGAAGAGATACCACAATAGAGTTTAGAAATTAGCTTCGCAGTTCCAGAGATTTAAAATGGAGCATATATATTCTAAATATAATTCCAAAGCTCGTTCCATAGCCTGCAAAAGATTTTAGAAAAAATTAAAAGATGTTGTGATTGTGACTTCCCTTGTCAAAAGCCTTTGAAAATATTGGAGGCGTGTATCTTCCCTAAATATAAATTGGATTACACCAGTATGGTGCAGCTGCCAAGTATAGGTGAAGCTGAACTTCCAAAAAATTATATTAAGAGGAATGGTACTAGTCTAGAAAAAGTAAGAAATGGATATTTTGAATATATTGGAGTTAAAAAATTGGAGGTTCCTCGAGTTCAGAGACAAATTTTGATAGCGCAAACTAATTCTATATTCACATAAAATAAGGTTACATATAAATACATTTATTCTTGTCTCAAGATAGTTAGACTATCTTGGAGACACAAGCAATTGGTTAAGAGAATATCTCAACCACACACCAATCTAGGAATCTACTAGATATAACAACCCTAAGGAATAGGAACAAACTCATGTAAAATGAATGAATCACAACTCAGACAAGTAGGAATTAATATTTCCATGTCAATTCCTTAATGACTACTTGTCTCGATGTGAATCTCCAAAGTCTAGTTGTGGTCAATCATAACAAAACAATATGTCTACATCCATATAAAGGAGTAACCATCCACCAGAATGCATGGGTGCCAACCACTGCAACTGCCAGTCTAATAGGATGCCCTTAGTATACATGTTTCGTTCAACCATTATAACAATAGACATGTACATGTACCTACAATCCCCCTCCATCATCATCATGGGTTTTATCGAATTACCCATAACCATGCTCCCGGTTTTATCGGATAACCCTCAACTATGCAACTAAGGGCTCTCAACCATCAAGGTTCCGTACTGGCACTAAGGATCACGATTCAGCCACCAAGGCTTTCGAATCTCGCCACCAAGGCTCTACACTACCACTAAGGCTCTCGAACCACTATGGCTTAATTCTGCCACTAAGGCTCACCATAGAACCAACCTAACTAGGCCCAAGGTTTTCTCGACTCACCCTCAACCATGCCAAAGGTTTTTTCAGTTGACCCTAAACCATGCCTATAGGAATCCCTATCCACTTCACTCTTGCACATGGTTTATGGCTTACCACAAACCTACAATTCCAAAGAGGTTTTAATATTACCATGAAATTTAGGGGGTTACATATGCTTAATCAAGATTACATTACCCACTCCAACTTTGGGAGTTACCAGGTACATATATTTACAAATACCACTATAAAACATCCTAGACTTGCATACTAATAAATGTATGTGGCACTTAATACACCATAAGTCTATTCTGCAAACCCACACGAAATCACAAAAACTTTCACTTAGTTTTCCATCATCTTTTAATTTCAAGAGCAACTTCTTTGATGCCATCTTCACTATCATGTCTTTCATACATATGGTAGTCAATAATTCTTACAAATAAATTTTCCTATGGCTAGAATGGCCAATTCCAGTATAGACTTAAACTGGTGACAATAGTTGGTCAGACTAAATGTCTCAAAAACACAACATCCACCTCTTTCAACCATATTTATATTAATGACATAAAAATATTTAATCACTTTTAATTAAATTTGTATGCAAAACACTAAGCCCTTCAACAAATCCAATTTAGTGCAACCCATTAATATTATCGCTTCTTTCACTATTCGGTTCTAGGTTCCTTCACTCAACACCATACTTAGCACGTCACAAAAACAACATTGGAGATCATGTCCCAAGCGGTACAAAAGGACCTTAAATGTAGAAGTCATGAACAAAGATTGAGCTTTTCAACCAACAATTCCGCACATACACCATAGGCTCCAGGGTGTGCCTTGCTCTAAGGATTTCTTGAATCCCTATTGTGTTAGTCACAAATCCAACTGTCATGACTCCTTCAAGAGTAATATAAATATATGTCTCAGTCACTAGTTCATTGTCAGGTGAACGATGTCCAATCCAAGTCATTGTGTGTTTCACTATGACCATCATGAAAACCAAAAATTTTATGCCACAAAGAAGATCGTAGACTATATTGACAGAACTCTTTCCTAAGTTTAAAAGAGAAATAACAAGGGCTTGGGGAAACTAGGAAACCAAATCATTTACCACAGTTGCATACATATCCATCTTCCCCACATCTATTGTGAGAGGCTCTACAAATATACCATACAAAGAAGGAGCATCAAGGAATCACCTAGGCTTCTAGGTGGGTTTTCTTAGAGCAGATGGATAAGCTTGAGAACGACCCTAGGGTGGATTCTGTTATCATTATCAATGGAAAACGATTGATGGAGCATGATTCTGACACAACTAACAATAAAAAAAACCATAAATCCATTTTGTCAACCAACAAAATCACAATTCCTGCCTCTCATAACACCACCACCACCATGGGCAAAGCCAAATTTGAAAGAACAGAAAATAGGTCTTTGTTGCAGCTTCTAGCCAATCAAGCATTCAAGAATAATGGCGATGGCCACCGTGTCCTCATCCTCAAGTAGAGGCCACCAGGGTGATGGAGGAGGTGGGGGAATCATTACCCCACATATCATAATCCACAAAAAACTACCTAGCCCCTTGACGGAGCTTGAGACAACCACTTGATTGATGCCTACTAGGAGAAATGGTATGCCTTGAAGCAAATTTTGTATGCATTCGCCACTGACGAAGCTCTCATATAAACACCCTCCATTACTCTCTTCCCACGACCTGATTTGACTCATTCCTACATGAGATATTAATTTATATTTCCACAACATAGGATACATACCAGCAAAAGCACTCATGAAGGCATGCTTCATGGCGGAAGAAAGGAATGAAACCATGCCTGATAACTTCACCATAGAACACAACAAGTACAACCAATATGACTCTCCTCATGAGCATCAGTAGATCAAGCAACACAAAAATCCAATATGTGTCTCCTCACAAGAGTTTGCACATCGAGTCATCCCCATAACATGTTAATTGGATGGACAATAGACTCAAATAAAAACAACTTAGTTTGATCTTCGGTTGCAAATAATTCAATCGGTTCTTGGACACATATATAGATGGCATGTAGCATGTATCTCCTCAACAAAACCTCACTCATGGACCATGAAAGGATATTTTCTTCTGTGCTATCAAGTGTAGCTGGGATTCGAAAGACAACATGATGGCTACATAGAATTTATTCACTCTCCAACTCTCTTGGCCTGGGAAGGGCCAAGGCTCAGGTACATACGAGCACTAATACCAAGACAAATTTTGATAGTGCAAACTAATTCTATATTAACATCAAATAATGTTACATATAAATACATTTAATGTTGTCCCAATTTAGGTAGACTATCTTCGACACACAATGAGTTGCTTGAGAGAATATCTAAACGACACACCAATCTAGGAATCTACTAGATATAACAACCCTAAGGAATACGAGTAGACTCCCGTAGATAGAATAAATCACAACTCAGACAAGTAGAAATTAAAATTTTTAAGTTTCAATGTGGAGAAAATTTCGAAACATGAGTGGGTTGATTGCTAAAATGATTTGGTTGTTCTGCACTAACTCAATGCAAGTTTTCATTTTTTTCCTTTGTTGGCATGTGATGGTTACCTATATGAAAACAACTTTACAGTGTATAAGAGGCGCAAGGAATTTTAAGAAATGTTTATTATTTTGTTGGTGTTTAGAGTGATACATGTGTGTGGACGATGTGACTTATCCTTTTGGATGATCCAAAAGTTTTAGCTTTAGTAGGAAATCTTCTGTTTATCAAATCGAGAATGTTTGGATGCCCTATGTTGTCATCATATTTTGGAGGGCTTATGTTGTCTTCTTGGACAACGTATGTACTAGAGATTTACAATTTCATAACTCATCTTAGTGGTTTTACTAATATAATATAGCTATGTTTTATAATATAAATAGAATCTCGTTATATTATGTAACATTCTCATATTTATGTGTTTTGATAAATTAATTTTTTTCTCACTCATTTGCCTAAAATAACCATATCATGCATCTTGCTTACATAAAAGTTTACATGGACTATTTTATGCCTTATTCCTTATTATTCCCTGCCTGCATGGCTATAGCGATAAATTGATCATTGACCAACCATTAATCTATGATTTCAATTATTTTTTTTTCAATTTGTCATCTTTAACCAAACTTTCAATTAACAATTTCAGTTCACCTAAATTTTAACCAAACATTAGCATTTGACCTATTATTGCAAAACCCACTTACCCTGATGTTATTTTAGGCATTTTAGGGACAACTACGATATTAAGGATGAGCAAAGTTGTTTTAAACAATGTTTTTTTAAGCCAAGAACTGTAATAAGTTTAGGTGTCAGTTGTTTCTTGACAACTCGTTCACAGCATCTACCACTTTGTACCTACCTTCCACTATAACAACCATCAAATATCACTGCCTTCACCCCTTCAAAGTGCACGGCACAGCCTGAGGTACTTAAGTACTCAGTCATCATTTTCAGCCTCTTGGCGAAATGTGTGAAGAGCTAGCGAAAGGTGTGTGAATATATTTCACCATAAGGCCTTCAAAAAAAAAGAAAAAAACAAAGTTAATAGTAATGCTACTCAGTCTGGATAACATTCTTCATTATCAGCCTCTTGGCGAAGGGTGTGAAGAGCTGGCGAAAGGTGCATGAAGATCTTTCACCATGAGGCCTGCAAAGAAACAAAAAAGATAGAGTTAACAGTAATGTTGCTTAGCCTGGATAACATAGATTTTTAGATGAGTGTTATATACAGTTCAAGTCCTTGTTACTCGTGTTGGTATTATTACTCTAATGAATCCCAGAAGTAATAACAATGGTTCTAATCACAACATTCAACAACAAAATAGCATAGTCATAGTGAACGAGCTTACCATAGTAACCCGCATTTGAAACATAGCTTCCATGACTCTCCTGCATTATACAAACTAAAAGAAACCTTTCTCACTTCAAGATCCCACATCTCCCCTTCTCAATCCTCTGAGAGAGGAAGCAGCCTCAACCAGCTCCCATTCTAAGTCCTCTAAGAGAGAAAGTGGCCTCACGCAGAAGTTCTAGCCTCATGAATAAGTTCTGCACATGCTGAAGTTTTGACAAGGTAGAGACAACAAAGATTAAATGCAAAAGTTCTAACTAGGTAGAGACAACGAATATTAAGAGTGACATGTCAATGAAAAAGCATAAGAGATTCAACTACGACCACACCGCACCATATTATGAGAACCTGATGAAACTGAACAAGCAAGAGAGGGATCAATTAGGATCAATTAAAAGGTATAAAAGTGGCAAGAGACGTTCTTGCTTATTGTTTGTTGACAAACTTTCTATTCATTTGTGCTCTTCATTCACTGTTTTTCCACTATGCTCATGAATTTGGCTGACTGACATGCATAATGTTTTTCCAGTATTTCTCATGAATTTGGTTAGCATGCAGAATTCATGGGACGTTTAGGAGATGCTTTTAGGGAGGAATTTCAATTGATCGGCGGCAACCCACCATAATTGATAGAACATATCACCACAGTTCATCTGTTGAAGTCGACCTGCAATGCAATGTCTAAATCAATTTAAGGAACTTTATTCCTTGCCAGTCTAAACACTCCATGGTGACTGATAGAGAATAAAATACAACATGAAATCCCCCAAGCAGCAGCAAGAGGGTTGTAGTTGATTAAAACCAAACTTGATTTTTCAATTTCTATTTCAGCTTCTTTAGAACAAGTTTTCATAGATATTTTTGATTTAGATATAGAGGGTATAACTATGGTCTTTTAGAGACCTTCACGACTTTGGAGGCTCTACACACAGATTAGGTTAATTAACACATGCTTGTGGTCTATCCATATTTGATAATGTTTCTTCTACACATAAAATAGAATATGCTACCAGAAACATGTGGCATACATGCAGAAGGGTCACACATATGGCACCTTGCATGGCAAAATGGGACAACATAGAATTTTATATAGACCCAAATAACAGACAAGGGGGTGTCACTCCTTGTTGATATTCACGAGATGTACTGGTTTGGTAGACTCTAACTACACTTCTCATGACATAGTTATATTGCCAAAGACTCGATTGCTTTCATAACATTTATCTCTTTCTTACTTTGAATATGAAAGCCCCCTCCTTAGCCTATTTCTTAGTACCCTCCTCTTGTGCTTCCACATGGCAAGTAGATTATTAACTGGATAGTTCCTACATTCTGAATTTATGGGAGATGGTATCCCATGTTAAAAGGGAATATTGCACACAAGGGCCTATTGAAGACAATCATTTCTACAGTGGTTCATTTGGTAGCTCTTTGAATTTATATACATTCATCATTGAGATGCAGCTACTTTAATGGATCATAGAGATGCAACTACTTTAATGGATGCAACACCTTCAACCGATGCAACATAGTCATTTCTATAGTCATTCATTCACTAAATGGATAAATTAAATAACCTACCTAAGATGGATTAGATGAGATATTAATGCCCGACTTAGAACATTTGCCACTATCCTTTCAGGCTCTAGTTTGTAGTTTTTTTCAATTTTTTTACAAGGTGAAAATTTTAAAGTTCGAACATCCTTAGATCCACACATTTATTTTTCTCATGCAAGAAGGGACCTTTCTAAAGTGGTTCTACCCTCCCCATCTCCCTTTTATGCACATGACCTAGCTTTGATGATAACAGAAGCGCTACTAGCTCCATTTCTATATAATTATTCTAATGGGGTGTCATTATGATTTAGTATGCATGAGAGATGGTGGTATGAATCTCAAGAACTAGAAGGTGCACACAATTTTCATGGTTTCGACCAACTAAGAAAACATTTCAAATCTCGTCTGCCAACTAAGAAAACATACTATAGATATCTACCCTGAATAGAAAATGCAATTATAATATCTACTAGACAATGCAACGTTAAATGTTGTTGTTCAGCGCTTATGCACGATGTTAGGGAGACAGAGATATGAGACAAGTGGCATTGTTTATGGCTTACACGCGATGTTGTGGACACAAAGATATGAGGTGATGTTATGGAGACAGAGCTATGAGGCACGAAGACAAAGCTATGAGGCACAATCAGACACGTAATAACTTTATGAGCGATCACCTACGTTTCTCCTTCTCCAAAATCTATGAGAAATTCCGTAAACTTTCAACATAAATTTGAGGCAAGTTCCACTAGGGCAGGAGATTTTAAAGAAATATATGGTGATGTCAAATAATTAAAACATTGAATTGGAACTCTTAGCAACTCAACATCATATATTATCAACATGTCATGCATGATATTTTAAATAAAGCATATGGTGATGTTAAATAATTGAAACATTGAATTGGAACTCTTAGCAACTGAACATCATATATTAATAACATGTCATGAAGGTAGAATCAAAAGGTCTCAATAGAAAACAAGTGATTAAAGGATGCAAACTTAGAATAAATTTAGAAAAATCAAAGAATGGGGAAGATTTGTCAAATTGAATAAGTCATATCATCCATACAAATTAAAACTTGCAAATGGAATAAAAAATCAAACAACTAATCCTAATAATGGTTTCCCTAGAACGATTCACTGTGTCAAGGAAAAAAGAAAAAGATAATGAAAACTTGAAAAATCACAACCTGTGAAGATGTTTTAGCAATAAGCAAAGTGGAACACATATTCAGATCAGTTCATTTCTTAATTGGAATTGTGGAAGAAGTAATAAGATGGAGGATAATTCTGTGAAATATCGGTAGACTCAGCTCATACAGTAGGAGCTGGCATCAGCTTTCGCCCATATGTGCACAATGGAAGAGGAACCTTCTTCCACATCATGGTGGACTTAGAAGAGAAAATGGGCAACCTGAATCTTCACAAGAACATTCAAGCATGGCAGAATAGAAATCCCAAAGCAACACAACATCGACATGCACCACAAAAGTAGAGAACAAGAGCAAGAGGAAGGGAAGGAGGAAGAGCCATGTGATCATAGGTAGGAAGGTGGTGGGCCGAAAGATCTGATAAGAATTACATTGTTTTCAGGCGCAAAACATCGCAATATTGTTTATTTTGTTTCTTATTGTATTTATTACACTTTACAGAAAAACATTGAATGATAGTGTCCCAATAATTTTTATGAATAATTAAGTGGTTTTAATTTTACAAGCAACATGACTGAAATGTGCCCTTATTAAAACCATCTGTGCAACTCTTGACTTGATCGACAGGGACTATTGTTGAGATTTTCGGTTTTAATATATTGGGAAAAAATCTCATGTAGGTGACAACAGGAGGATTTGTTGCTATATTAGCTCTATTTTGTTGGGAAGGAGTTAATGCATCCTATATTTGTTGTGAGAGAATTTATGAGTCAGTTTTATTCTCTTAGCTATAAAAATATATGCCCGTACAGGATATTGGGTATGGTAGAGAGAGTGTGTGAGGAAATAAATGTTTGTAATCTCCTGTTTGATAATAACATTGCCTATGCCTTTGTTTGGTGGATGTAGCCCAGATTGGTTGGGTGAAACATGTTAAATGATTGTGTCATTTGTGTATGATTTTATATACTGTGTTTGTCTTTTAATTTCTGCTATGCACTGTTTGCTCTAACAATTGGTATCAGAGCGTGTTGAGGAGCGGGTACGTGCATCATAGCTGCTGAAGGTGGAGTTTTTCGGCGATTGGTGATTGGCGCGGTTTTAGGCGAGATAGTCGTGCCAATATTAGACAGTGAACGAGTTGGCATGGTTTTATTAAGGAATAGGCGCACCAATTGGTGCAGATCCGAGCTTAATAATCGCACCAGAGTGCCAATATCCCGATTGGCGCAGATCTGACAGGTTTAGTCGTGCCAATCTTGTTACTCTAATCGATTTTTCCTCTGACGCAGATCATCTGCTGTTGAGGAAGTGCCAAGACCCTTTCGGCGCACCAAGCGAGGATCGCTTTGGTAAAACTGAATTTTGTTATGTATTTTTTGTGTAATCTGCAATTTTGTACAGCAGAGAGATTTTTTGATAAGGTAAAGGCCGCATAGTAGAAGGCGACGACATTTTTTTGTTAAATATTTATTTGATTTATTAGCAAGTTGGAATTGGAGATTGTCTGGTTGATACAATATGGCAAAACTCAAAGTGCTCGTTTTGAGATCGAGAAGTTCAATGGAAAAATCAACTTCGAGATCTGGAAGGTGAAGATGTATTATCTGCTAGTGCAACAAGGCGTGGTGAAGGCGTTGATGGGAAAATCCAAACAACCTTACAACATCATAGATGATGAGTGGATGGAGATGGATGAAAGAGCATTGAGCGCTACTCGACTGTGTTTGGCGGATGATGTTTTGTTTAACATCGTGTCAGAAAAAACGGCTGCTGGTTTGTGGAAAAAGCTTGAGAAGCTGCACATGACAAAATCCTTAACCAATAGGATCCTCCTGAAGTGACAGTTGTATAGTTTGCGAATGAAGGAAGGTACATCGATTATTGATCATTTGAATACTTTTAATATTGTCCTGGTGCAATTAGAAAGTATAGATGTAAAATTTGAATCAAAAGATAAAGCTATAGCTTTATTGTGCTCATTGCCCGAGTCATGGGATCATTTTGTTACTTCTATAATTCTTAGTTCATCAGAAACCCTTGAGTTTGATGATGTAGTTGCATCTTTATTATCTGAAGAAACAAGGAGAAGGTCAAATTTAGAACCCTCTACATCAGAAGCAATGATGGTCATAGGTCGTTCTAAAGAAAGATGCTTCAGTAAGCACAATGATTCACGTTCAAAGTCAAAAGGGAAGAAGAGTAAGGTAAAGTGTTGGTTTTGTGGCAAATCGGGAGATTTGAAGAAGGACTGTTGGAAGCGACAACAAACTTCTAAAAAAGATTCTTCGACAGAGAAGAATGAAGCAAACACGACAGATACAGGTTCAACATCTGGTTCAGGTATGAGTCATGAAGTGTTATCAGTTAATTTGTCTAATCATGATCAACATTGGTTGTTAGATTCTGGTGCATCAAATCACATGTGCATTCTTAGAGAATGGTTTAAGACGTATAAATCAATTAATGATGGAGTCGTTTACATGGGCAATGATTTCACATGTAATATTGTGGGAATTGGAAGCATTCAGCTGCAAATGCTTGATGGGACAACAAAAATTTTAACTGATGTAAGACATGTACCTGAATTAAGGAAAAATCTAATTTCACTAGGAGCACTTAACACAAATGGATATAAAATTGTTATTCAAGGTGGAGTAATGAAAATTTACAAAGGTATTTTACTAGTAATGAAAGCTAAGAAGGTTGGAAATCGTTTTCAGTTAGAAGGAAGAAAAGGGTGAGATCATCTGTCTACGGTGTCTAAAAAAGACAGTAGTTCTATTCGTTTATGGCATCAAAGGTTGGGCCATATGAGCGAAAGAGGGTTAAAGATTTTGGCTGATCGTAAGTTACTTCCTTATCTAAAGTCTGGTAAGTTAGATTTATGCAAACATTGTCTATTTGGGAAGCAAAGTAAGCAAAAGTTTAAAATAGACAAACATACTACTAAAGGAATCCTTGATTATATCCATTCAGATGTTTGGGGTCCATCCCCTACAACCTCATATGGAGGCTCGTCATATTTTGTATCTTTTATTGATGATTTCTCTAGGAAAGTATGGGTCTACATGTTAAAAAGGAAGTCTAATGTATTTACAGTTTTCAAACAGTTTAGAGCATTGGTAGAAAACATCACT